>NW_021027047.1:1190732-1227858 GCF_004153795.1 Camellia sinensis
TATCTATTGAATTTTTTTTTTTTTTTATTGGCGAAAGTTAGTGGTTAATTGTTAAGTTAGCATTTCAAGGGAGTTAAAACTCACATCCATATACCTTGTAAAAAAATATTGTTCTCCCATTCTACTCCTAAAAGTAGAACCCAAAACCTTCACCTTAGGAGAGACTGGGTAGCCAAAAGGCTAACCAACTAGACTAGAATCCCTTGGTTCCCTGCCTAATGAATACTACTTTACTCCTTAATTTAATATTGTCCATTTAGACTCGTTAAACTATAAAATTGCATCTTTACACCGTTGTAAAGGGTGTGTTTGTATAATCTTCTTACGAGTTCTAAATATACGATTTAGAAGTTGAGGAAATAAATTGATATTCAATGAGAGTTAATTGAGTGTTTATTAGTGTGTTAGGTTTTTGTAATTGGCAATCTCGTTTGACAAAACTCTTTTCAATTATAATTTTATTCGATCTTTTATTTAAGTGAGGCTATGAATATTTAGATGCGAATCCAACTCAAATTGTAACTATGCAGAGAAGTTTGTGATCTTAATCCTATCTTGTTTGCCACTTTGCTGACTATGCCGGGGATCGAGCTATTTTTCCACTCAAGCGCAAGCGGCCATTCCTGCACTCGAACGGAGATCGCAACCTTTCAGATGTTTCACTCGCCTGCAAAAGTGCTGGGAGTTGTATTTTTCTGCTTAAGCGGCCATTCTTGCGCTCGAGCGGAGATCGCAGATCTGTTTGTTATAAAAGTTGCGGTTCAGTCAGGTTTTAGGGTACAGCTTCTAAATCTTCTTCTTGGATATTAGGGTTTTTATCTAGAGCTTCTTTACTTGTTTCCTTTGATATTTGTAAGAGCTTAATCATGAATTAAGTGGATTATATCAAAGGGTTTTTTTTTTTTTTTTATTCACAAAAGAGAGAGTTGTTCTTCGGTGGATTCCGGAGAATTTGGGCCTGAAACTTTGGTGGATTCTGGAGTGGCTCATCATGTGATTCGACATCGGCGTTGTGGATTCAATGTTGAGAAAGACAATTCCGAGGCGAAGACGGGATTGGAAGAGGCACAAAGGGGTCGGTTCGATTTGGCCATGGATTCGCTAGGTAATTGAGAGAACACTTGTATAATTCCTTTGAGTCTTCTTAGTGGATTGTTTTGTAAGTTTTGCCTCGGATTTTTTTTTTATTACAATTGGAGGCACTCCAATTGTAGTTTTTCTACGTAAAATCATTGTGTCGATTTGTCTTTGATTGTTTGATTAGAATTACTATTTACTGGTTAAAATTGATAAATAATCACAAATCAATATATTCGAAATTTTAGATTTTTCAATATTGAATGATCATATCTACATTAGTCTAACCATACATATACATTACATGTTATTGCATATTCTAACAAATATCTAACTATTAGCCAATAACTAACCACCTGACTTTGTTATAAGAGAGTTTGTTAACATATACATAGCCTATAAACTTGTGATAGGGCTGTAGCCTGAGTGTTGCTTCAGTAGTTGCTTGTGTTATCATTCTTTGGCAGCTTTAGCAATCGTGGCTGCAGTTGGCTTTAGCATCCTCAGCCTGCACTTGAAGCATTTTAGCATCCTTTGGACTATTGCTTGGGCCAGTAGCTGTAGATTATTCATTACACTTGTCAAAATTTGTGGAAATTATTCAATTATTATTGACACGCTCGTAATTATAATTTGAAATCTTAAGCTATCAAAAAAATTAACATATATTTTTTAATACGCTTACTAAAATATGCCTTCTATGTTAAAATGATAAGAACAAGATGTCAAGGGGGATAATATGGTTATCCTAAATAGGATGTTAAGGTATAGATTTGAAAACTATTTTTTAATACTATGTGTTTCTTTGTTTTTTGTTCAACTTTTTTCATATTTTCAGATTTTTTAAATGCACCCAAAAGTGCATCTAAAAGGTCTTTAATTGTGTCTTTAATTGCATCTAAAAGGTCATATCATATTATATAATATAAGTAAAGTTATGCCTTTCATTAGAAGGCTCTAAAATATTGCCAATTATCATCCATTCTAACATGCTAAAATCTTTCCAAGTGTCTTTAATATTTACAAACGTAAAAGAACTAATTTTTTCTAAAGCTTTTTGCTCTTCGTCTTAACTCCTGTTTTCCTTTCCACTATTTCTCATTTATTGTGTCTCTATTTATTCCTCTACAAATATATTACTTTACATTTATATTTTAAGTGTTCATAGTCAATCTCTCTTCTTTTTTTTTTTCCTTTTTTTTTTTTTTTTAAGGTTCAATTTGGTGTTCATAGTCAATCTCTCTTCTTCTTTTTTTTCTTTTTTTTTTTTTTAAGGATCAATTTGGTTAGATAGATAATACAAGATCGTTTGACAACCTTCAATTTTAGCCAAAAAGTTAAAAAGACACTATAAGTTATCACATTACTCTCTTTATTTTTCTGTATATCTTTTCGTAAAAAGGTAAAAGTTACTAAAATAGTCTGTTTCCAAAGTGAAAGAAAAAAGAAAAATAATCAGTATATTTGGTTTCAGTTTTCTAAAATTTATATTTTTTTTTCATGTTTTTTTTTTAGTAAATATTTTTAAAATTTTAAGCAATTTTTTTACTTTTTTAAATGCACCTTACTTACATGTATCTAAATAGTAAAATATTTGTAAAAAATATTTTTAAAAATTAATAAATACATAAAAATATGAAAAATATATTGAATTTTTCTTCCTTTTTTTTGTATTTGTTGGTATTTAGTGTATTTTTTAAAGATTTTATTGATAAATGTTATATTTTTTAAGTCTATTTGTATTAGGTATGTTTAAAGATTAAAAAAAAATGCTTAAAATATTAAAAAAATTCATTGAAAACATTAAAATACGGGAAAAAAAAAGTAGAATTTTCTGAAAACTAGAACCAAACAAGCTGAGTCTTAGAAAGCAATGGAAACTAAAATTTCCTATATAACTCAAATTAACGTTTTAGTTAAGCTAACAATTTCTTGCAAAATATACAGGAAAATTTATTTTCTCCCACAAATCTTTTTTTATTGCTCATGTTTCTCTCCACAACTCTCTGTTATGCAGTGATTATATTTTTTTTTTCCATTATTTTTTTACAAAATTTTTCATTATTCAAATGCATGCAAAAAAATAAATTTTTATTTCTTCTTCTTTTCTTTCACTTCACTTTCTACCATTTTTCATTTTCTATTATACATGTTGAAAAATCTAAAAAAGTCTTGAAATATTGATTCATGATTATGTTTCAATTTTAATCAATGAATATCAATCACAATCAATAACCAATTGGCACAATGATTTAACGTGAAAAAAAATCGCAATTAGAGCACCTCCAATTGTGATAATAAAAAAAAACAAAACAATACAAACGCACCATTGGCCAAAATCATAAAAGAATCCTGTAAGAAGGCAAAAAACAAATTGCACATGATTTTACCCTCAATTACTTTGCAAATCCACGACCGAATTGAACCAAATCCGATGTGCCTCTTGTACTGGTCTTCACCTCAGAATTATTTTGCCCAGTGTTGAATCCACAACGCCGATGTCTAATCCACAACGATGAGCCACTCCAGAATACACCAAAGCTTCAGGCCCAAGTTCCCGAGCATCTATCGAAGCACAACTCTCTCTTTTGTGAATGAAATAATAAAAACAAACATTGATATTTATCAATATGTAATTCATTGATCATTCGATCACCTTCTATATATCAAGGAAACTCATATAAACCACTCTCCAATATAAAACACTTTGTAATTGTAAATCAAAGGTAAAACGTAGTGAATAAAAATATTTAGATCATACCTTAATGACAGAACTTGAAGCGAAGAATCTCGTGGGTAAATCACGTGCTTTCAGGATGTGAACAACCAACCCAGCAGTGGAGTGATACTACAAAAGGATTATCACCCACACAAGTCACAGTGCAGAAACTGGATCGTTCTCATATGGGAAAGAGTTAGAGAGAGAGTTTGGGAAAAAAGGTTATGGGTAAAAATCACATAACGTATCTGATATACGTATCTCTCATCATATCAAATGTATATTATTAAATATATATCAACCAATATCCATCTATCCATCTATTCATATCTATTGATATCATAGATATAGATATCCTGAATGATTATCCAAATAAGTTTTGAATTCAAATTCAAACTTACATGGATAAGGTTCAAAAGGTTCAGGTTCAAAAGGTTCAAAGGGTCATGCCACATGGGCGCCCAACTTCTAACATCTCCCACTCACACATGAGTTGACATGATATTGCCACATCTCTATCTCAATCTCCCCAAAAATAAACAATCGCATACTAGCCAATGCACCGTGCGACTACTGAGAATACCTGCATGTCGAAGCTCTATACTAGAAACTCAAAATGAGCCAGCATAAAGATATCAACCCAAAAAGAACAGAAATAGTGTCTCATATACCCTAGACCCATCTAATTACACCGGTCCAAAAAAAAAAAAATCTCTAATCCCTCAAAAAAGAGCATGTTCAACCCTCTCAATTCTTGCAATATATTCACACTCAATCTGCGTCTCATACAGAGCGATGTGAGTTGCCGGCAGTGAATATACAATAGTAGTGTAATACTAGATGATCTTCCCTTTGCCCTTATGCCATTTAGTTTAGGATTGACCGCTTTTCCAGTGATGTCCCTTAAGGCCAAATCATACATGACCGCAGGCAACATACCAAAGTAGCAGAACATCAATCCCTTACCTTATGACATAGTCAAAAGTCACAAAAGGGTACATAAATGAAAGTCATATTAATAATGACACGTAAGACTCACACGGTGAGGAAACAGGGATCCATTTTCTCACCTCATTACTCGGTCGCTAAGCACATGTAGTATGAATACATGTTACGGTGGAGTAACTCTTCCAAAAGAGTGATGTCATACTCGATACACCATACAGATATTAAGTCTAGTCGCTTTCTAGCGCCTAACCCGAATTCTCTATTTGCTTGCTTTCCAAGCACCAAATGAGATCTCGTATCTGGCTAATCATAACAAGCACAACATGGAAAGTGGGTACTAATATCCATATTTGGTCCTTAACATGACCTCATCTTGGTTGTAACCAAGGCGACATACATAGTGGATAATTTAAACCCCTCTTGGCTCCCAATAAAAATAAACCACTAGTCTCATCCTTGCTCGCTCCCAAGCGCCAAGGGCGATTACTCATGTGAGTGAGCCAATCTTGCCTGCTGACATCATCGTCTGCTAATCATTATGACACAAACCATAATGGTGTCAACATCACATCATCTCACAACAAATAAGTGATCGATCTAAAAAAAATATGACCACAATTTGCGCAATTCTAGATTCCAAACATAAGCCTTATCAGCACCTCTTACGATAAGTATATATAACGGAATCCACCATATGCGCAACATGACCACAGCTTACGCAATTCTAGATTCCAGACATAAGCCTTATCAGTACCTCTTGCGATAAGTATATACAACGAAATCCACCATATGCGCAACATGACCACAGCTTGCGCAATTCTAGATTCCAGCCATAAGCCTTATCAGCACCTCTTGAGATAAGTATATATAACGAAATCCACCATGTGTGCCTCACATGAAGTGATTCAAGATCACTACCTCTTGCGCAATAGCCTCTCTAAAGATATTTTGATGACCAATTTGTGTTCATTCTGGATGCGCCCAACTAGCGCATTGAATCTTACAAGGGGCAAATTTATATACTACTAGTAAAGCATTCTATCCACAGTCTAATGAGCAAGGTCAATGTCTAAACTACTTAGTTGACCATTTACTAAAGATAACACTTATCATGCCGAATACGCCCACATAGCGTACTTTAGGCTCCCACAACAAAGAAAAGATCAAGGAATATAGGTCATCTGCTCTCCCAAAGACAATGTGAGGATTCACTCAATAGCTAAGGCTCTGAGTTTTACCGATAGGTAAGTCAATGGGTTTGCAATTTTGCATCTAGAATCATTCTAGGATATTCCTTATATGAGTCATCAAAGAGAAACCGAGAATTCTCCCAAAACAATCCCTAAGGATCGTACATCCGAGCATATAAATTATATCACCCATGTCCATCATATCTAAAACAGAGGACTGCCCACCCTAGGTGGCGACAACCTTATAAATTCCTAGCTCATAATGACTAACGGAAAACTTCTTTTGGACCATTGATCATGCCTCAATGGTCTTCATCGATCATCGTTGGCCTATCATGGCTTGACGAAATCTAAGAACCACTATTTGGATAACTGTTTTAGGCTATAAAAGATTTATTGGAACTAGCAACCATTTTGCGCTCCTAACTTTTTCCCATAAAAACAGAAGGTAAATCCCTACGGATCTACTTATCCAATTCTCCAACGAGAAGTTAGGTCACAATGTCCATAAATTAATGTTCCGAACTTATATCAATCATAGCTTAAGTCGAAATAACTTCACTCCCCAGGAGGAAGTCTTCTCATGGTCTACACCTTCCTCAATGGTGCGACTTTTCGGTATCTAGTGAGTCTTATGCCTCAACAATGACTATCCAAATTACACATAACTTTAGAACAGTTTCGCGTCATAATGGAAAGTCAACGAAATTATAGAAATGGTTAATCCTCAAAGACTTTGTCTTAAACTGCGCAACATTGATCCACTTTCTAAAAATAGGGGACTAGAGTCTTTGGCATTATCCTAGGCTCTTTATCATCTTGCGGAACAATCATGAATGTTTCCCTCTCATCACCCAGTGATGACGTGGAAAATTTTCACATTCGCTACCACGCAACTAAGAATGTAGAGTATTCTTCTCTAATGGAGTAATCCATTAGTAGGCACATCGCTCCCACTGTCCCTAGGATATTGGAAATTTCTTTCCATTCTCAACTAAGCTACATAAAAGCACTATGCTTAGAATTCTCTATCTTATAGAGTTCCAAAACTCTATTCACGTCACCTTTACTAAGAAAACTTTATGTGACGTAGTTATACTCCCACAAAGCTGCTTCCCTATGACCCGGAGGGTTTACATGACAGCACACAATAATGTGTCACATAACCCTAAGTGTTTACAAGACAGCATACAATAATGCATCATAGAACCCTAGGTCTTGACTTCGCAACCTTATGAGAAGTAAAATAAAGATAAGCTACTTTGATGGTTACAGTTCGCCCACAAATGACTCTCTGCTAACCCATTACTTAAATGGAGTGTAAAATCTGATATGGAGGGCACTTAGTTAGGGATATAGGAAACAAACTAGTGCAATTCCCAATTGGGAAACATTTTGCGCCATTATCCACCTAACATTAACAATACTTAATTCCTTATCTCTATTATACCATTGTATTGTTGAGTACTAAAAATAATCAATTTTCTAAGCATCCATTTCTCTTCACAGAGTTTTCTAAAAAAACTCAAATAGATACTCGCCACCTTGGTCAAAACTAAAAGCACGAAAGTTGTTGTCTAATTGATCTCAATCTCATATGTGCAATGTCAAAAATCATCTTAAAACTTTTGACTTATGGGAGATCAAATAGTCTTGACTTAGATGCGTATCATAATCTATAAATGTGTCGAGATTGAAGCTTAGCTATCATATCCTTACACATATCTAGTCACAAATATCATAGTGGACTAAATACGCCAATACAAATGACCTTCTACGGCTTTCCTACTTACTTGTGCGCAACCATTGCGAACAAAGTTACACATTCATATGAGAGCAGGATGTCACAAGCGAGTGGGCCCGAGAGGGCCTACTCAAACCATCCATGTCATCTTCTCATTATTGTGAT
The DNA here is from genome assembly GCF_004153795.1 of Camellia sinensis. Taxonomy (NCBI): domain Eukaryota; kingdom Viridiplantae; phylum Streptophyta; class Magnoliopsida; order Ericales; family Theaceae; genus Camellia; species Camellia sinensis. The sequence continues at coordinate 1,198,576 of NW_021027047.1, forward strand.
TAAGTATAATAAGCCATCGGTTCATGACCAACGTCATAAACTAATTCCAATCATTCTAATGTGTGAGTTCTCGAAGACAAGTTTTAAAGGTTTAGGCCTAACTAGATAATGATTGACAACTAATTCGTATTCACTAGATCATAAAAGAATGATATAGAGATATCAAGTGCGCCTAAGTCGCAAATTTAACTAGTAAGTGCTAATCCTCTGCACCTTCAAGTCAATTTTATTCTCCATACACTTTACTGCATCTAGTTGAAAGATGACGATACTCCTCTTGCCATCTCTGTTTCTCGCTTCATAGTTACTTGCAATTAATTCTACTATCCACAAGAAGGAGAGAATAAGTTATCAATCTATGACAGCTCCTGAAGTAACTTAAGCACGAATTAGGCTAAAGAGTCTAATTCAACACAATGCTCTCACAAGCGATGCGTCAAATTCTTAGAGTCATAACAACCCTGTCAGTCTTGACCTTTTCTGTAATAACCCGACCCTTGTACATGTTTTCTGGTATGCTTTCAGTCTCCCATTCGGTGTATTTGTAGGCTTATTGTGAAATTTCATATGAAATTAAGTTGAATTCAGTGAATCTGATGGTTATAGATTCATATCTGTTGAATAAGAGAAAAATATGTTGTGATTATAATGTTCGAATTAAAAATTGGGAGCCTTAGAAGCTTAATTATCTGAAATTGATTTTATATTTGAGATCAGCAAGATTTTTAGGTTCTAATAAGATTTTCTGGGAAATTTCAATTTGGAATGACTAAGCTGATTGACTTTCGTTCTTATTCATTCTTTTTATATATATATTTAAGTTCCTTAGATTTTTGACTTAGAGCCATTTTCATAAATATCACTTGGGGAAGAGAATTAGAGAAAGGGAGGGTTTGAGAGATAGGATCAAGAGGGAAGCTTCATTACACAAGAAAGTTGGAGTTGAGAAGAATTCAAGAGTATTAAGCCAAGGTGAGTTTAACCCACCTAAGGCCATCCCTTTCCTTGTTTTAGAGTAAGAATTCCTTGATGATGTGTGGTTTAGAGTTGTAATGGAAATCTTGTATGTGTGTGTTGGATAGTTAGCATGATGATCTTATCTAGTAAGAAGTTATGTTCTATTTCTCCAATCTTCAAGCTTGAACTCATCTATATGAATAAGTGGTTGTATATGTGTGTGTGTGTGTGTGTGTGTGTGTGAGTTCATGTGGATGTGTGTGGAAGATGGAAATACTTTGGAAATTGAATATGTTTATGAGTTTAAGATTCATAATCTAAATCATGGGTAGATTGAGATGTGTTTGTGAATCCTATCAACATGATGTTTAGATTATATTTTAGCTATTGATAGATCTATTGTGAGCCTTATAAATATGTACCAAAGTTGGATTTTTGGGTTGAGTTTCGGACTGCCAAACAGGGAAATCGCCGCACATGCGGGAGTCATGGCCACACGTGCGAGAAATGGCCAATTTCTGGGTTTTGATTCTACTAAAAAGGCACGTGCGGGGCTTCCCAGCCGCATGTGTGGGACCAACCACCACACGTACGGAGCTCATAGCCGCAGGTGCAGCCCATGCTGCAAAACTTTGTTCGCTCTGTTTTACGTGCTTGGTCCTCTGGTATTTTTTAAATCTGTATTTAATGTTTTTAAGATATCTGCAAATTCATGCGAAGTGAAATAAGTCAGAAAATGAATTAAGAAGGAAAAAGAATTAATGTATAAGTTGTGCCTGTGTGTAGGTCATAACCCGGGAGGAGCAGGCACTTCGCTACCGCACTGTGAGTAGTAGTACTGTCGTAGTATGCTTTACGTACAGCTAACAATTACCATTAGCACTCTGTTACTTGCAGGTTAACTATGTTAACGTATATGAACGATTAAACAAATGTGTATACCTCTGTATGATTCTAATTAATAGTTAATACTAACATTCTATTCTCCGTAAGTAAAGTACGTTGTTTCTTATTTAATAAAGGGGAACTTATGTTCATTCCTGAATAACGGTTTCAGTGTAAATATGAGAGCATACCGTTTTGCTACTAATAGACCTGAGGCCATTCAGTTATAAGTCATCGAGTATGGATATCTCCGAAGAATCAGAATAATTGGAAAAGCTATGTGTATCCATATGAATCTGAAATAATTCTGTTGTATTACATATGGACCCGAGGTCATTCAGAGCCTACGATATGAATACAAAGGTTTAACATTATTATGTGCTCTCTGTAATAATTACTATTCTTATTCTGTTATACGCGAGACAACTGTGTTAATCTGTAACAAAACCATGCGAAACTTATGTGCATTATTGTGTACTGGTATTCTTAGGAAACTGAGATTATTCTGTTTCTGTTTATCCATTCCGGTTATGCTAAGTTATGACATGATATGGATTGTTCGGTTTTTAAGATCTAATGATTTTTGGTATGGAACAAAGTGCTGCATGGAACTAAGTGCTGCAATGCGAGTCACCTCTAGAATCCGTGCGAGACACCTCTTAAGTCCATACATATATGAACTGGGCTTAAAGCCAATCTAGGCCTGTGGCCATTCTGTATGATCTGTTAGGCCAGAGGTCATTCTGTATAATCTGTTAGGCCGGAGGCCAATCTGTATTTTCTAGTATGAAACAAAGTGCTGTACGAAACTAAGTGCTACATTGTGAGTCACCTCTAGAATCCGTACGAGACACCTCTTGAGTTCATACATGCACGAACAGGGCTGAGGCCGTTCTGCATTCTAGGCTTAATGCCACTCTGTTTAAGGGCTTAATGTCACTCTGTTTAAGGGCGCAAAGCCACTCTGTGCAAAGGCTTAAAGTCGTTCTGTTTAAAAGTTGGGCCTAAGGTCGTTCTGAAATTAGTACAGAATCAGATTAACCATATGATCTCTGCATTCACATGCACATTGATATGTATTATAATTTAAGTTGAGCCTCGACTTGTTTAAGTACTATTATTCACTGAGCCTAGCTCACTCTATGTTATGTCCGCTTCTGTAGGTAACCAACCGAGAGGTCAGTCCTAACCCATGACGCCCGTTCTCTTTTGTCAACCTCGGTGTGTCCAGGCCCTAGATGAAGCCACTTATGTTTTTGTGAAGTTTTGTTAAGATGTTGGCTTGTACTTTAACTTTCTGTCTAAGGTTGTATGTATATAACTTCCTTAACTTCAATGTTTTGTTATGTGCCCAATTATAGGGCTGGGTCTGTATACGTGTATGTATATCACCAATGCTCATGTGCATATTTCTGTATATTATTTACCTGGTATGACGTTTGTGATCCTGGCATAGTAGTGATAGCTCAATGGAGATTGTTTCTATTATTTTATGGTATTTAACGCTTCCGTTCAGGCCCCGTATGTTATGTATATCAGGTTAAACGTCCGTTTCTGAATAGGTCATGCCCAAACTTTTAGGGGCTAGTTTGGGGAGTGACATTTTCATTACTATGCTGCAACGTTTGCGCTTAGTGGTAAACGTTATTCAAAACAAAACGTTAGCCTAGTAAAGGAATCATACAAAGAAGCACCTCATCATGTCTCACACTCAAGTGTGGAAACAGTAAGTGTCCAAATTTAGACAAGTTGGCAATGCTAATAGATTCTGTCGCCACTTGGCACTAATCTTTTCACTTAGTGTTAATAGATTTTGCTGCTACTAAGCGCTAATCTTTTAACTTCAAGTGATACTTCAATGCACACTATTATAGTGCGTGAAATTTTGCTCCATCCACTCCCAATAATTGGGTAGAGAGCAAAACACTGCTCATACTGGCTACTCGTCTTACACTTAATGACTAATTTATTTAAGCTCGCATTTCTTGGATGACGTGACTCTTGAATGTTACTTCGTCCAATGATACAACATCATTACAAGTCAAATTACAAAGTCAATCCGCGCAGCTCATTAGTCAAGATCATATACAGATCTATTGAGGGCTTACTGATTTCATAACTCCAAAACTCGCCAACCAAAACTATGTAGCGTGCCGCTAACCATAGCGTACACATTAGTTTTTATTATGACAAATAAGGCAACAAAACCACGGCGACTTTGAGTCATGTTTTCTTACTTTGGCTCAATTAAGGTTTGACCTAAAGTCTCCAAAACCTTTGCTCATCTAAAGAATGGGATTACATTGTTCACATTTGAACATCTCTATTAAGTCTATGTCAACCAAATTAACTTCCATAAGATAAGTCAATTTAGAGAGAAATTCGCATTGGGATTAATTTGATTAGTAGAATATAATTTTGCCACAAAAATCTAAATTAAATAGTGACAATATTACACAAGTCGCAAGATCGAAAATCCGCTATGCTCGTAATCATCTCTTGTGCCACATGTGACAATTATCCAAAATTTAATTTAATTTATGCGCAAAATATTAGTTTTCGGGAGTTAATCTACAAAAATTTCTCTCAACCGAATAACCTCCCACTGACTATGGCATGTCTAAAAGCATGATAAAAAATTATAATTCCATACAATAGCATCATAATGTAGATTCACAACCAACTCATGCTATGTCACAATTAATAATGGAATTTAAACAAATAACAATTAATCATGCTATTCTAATTACAACATATTAGAAACTCTAGGAAAAAAACAACAATATGCTGTATTTAATATTAAAATTATGTCATAACAGAAAGTATATCACTTCTGAAAATTTCTGGAATTTTCTGGTATTTTCTAGAATTTTAAATAAATAATAAACACACATAAAATTAGAAATAAATATTTCAGAATCTGGTAAAATGAAATAGCCATACCAGTAAATAGTAAACTACAACAATAGTCTACAATAAAAAATTTAACTCCAGAAACTTAATCATGCAACACCAGATGCATTTTAAAGCAGAAATAATGAATTAATATTTCAGAAAAAATATTTTTTATTTTCATAAAATTTTGAAAATTTACAGAAGATAGAAAATATAATTCTGAGTCTAACAGTACCAACCATGCTTAAAACAAATCTATAACGAATTACTTATGACTATTTAACGCAATTCATAATTAAAAAAAAAACAAACAGAGCCTTAGAGCCAAGCCAGCGCGGAGGCGTGGCTCATATAACGGCGCAGCACGCGGTGCATGGCGCGCTTGTGGCTGCGCACGCAGCGCGGCTCAAAGCGGCGCGGTTTAACGCGTGCGTATGGAAGGGCACGGACAGTGCACGCGTGGAAAGTGTACCTAGCGCGTGGAAGAGCATGGAAGTGCGTGGTGGCGCGTGGAAGCGCGTGAGAGCGCGTGGAGCCGCTGGGCGGCGTCATATAGCGCGTGAGTCACGCGCGCCGCCTTCCAGGTGTTTTCTGGTCTAATTTTGGTACTGCCGGACTCCATTTTTCACAATAAATACATTTATGGCATTAAAAATGACATTAATAAACATAAAAATGAGGTATTTTACACTTTCAATCTAATGAGAGTGGAAGTGCAGAAACCATGCGCTTCATCTTACTCCTTCATTAATTTTCACGTATATACCGTGTATGTATATTTATTTAAAAATATACACATATTTTAATGCATAAAAATAAGCACGAAAATACCCATATAGGCTCTGATACCAATGTAAATCAAAGGTAAAACGCAGCGGATAAAAATATTTAGATCATACCTTAATGACAAAACTTGAAGCGAAGAATCTCGTGGGTAAATCACGTGCTTCCAGGATGTGAACAACCAACCCAGCAGTGGAGTGATACTACAAAAGGAGTATCACCCACACAAGTCACAGTGCAGAAACTGAATCGTTCTTATATGGGAGAGAGTTAGAGAGAGAGTCTGGGAAAAAAGGTTATGGGTAAAAATCACATAACGTATCTAATATACGTATCTCCCATCATATCAGATGTATATTATTAAATATATATAAACCAATATTCATCTATCCATCTATCCATATCTATTGATATGATAGATATAGATATCCTGAATGATTATCCAAATAAGTTTTAAATTCAAATTCAAACTTACATGGATAAGGTTCAAAAGGTTCAGGTTCAGGTTCAAAAGGCTCAAAGGGTCATGCCACATGGGCGCCCAATTTCTAACAGTATTTTACTCATCTCTGAGAATCTGGAAGGATTAAACCCTAAAAATAGCAAACGGCGCATTTTATACTAAACAAAGCTGTGAACACCGCTCGAGCAAACAAACCACTTTGACTTTCTTCTCAGTTCGATCCCCGTACACAGTCAGTGAAATGACAAAAAAGGAATGCTCAAGATACGAAATGTCAGTATAAACTCCTCTACACAGGTACAATTTGGGTTGGATTCGCATCTATTTAGCTCACAGTCTCACAGAAACAAAAGAGCAAATAAAATTATAACTAAAAAAAAGTTTTATCAAATTGAATTGTCAATTACAAAAACTTAATATATTTCTTTCTGAACAAATGAAACCTTTGTGTTTAGTTGGGTCAATAGAGAATTTTTATTTTGTGATTTTTCGCATAATGCAACAAAAATTCCTAAGTTGATATGAATTTTCTTCTCAATGGAATTGTAATTTAATACTAAAAAAAAAAGTAAAGATAGAGTTCACATACAGAATATGTCATTTCTTATTAAGAGCATGCGTCTTCAAATGCAATCTTCGTTAAAACACCAACTCTTTTTTTTCCTCTTTTTGCGTGCGTAAGACTAGGAGTGCAATTTGGACGGACTCAATCCGAGCAATCCGAATCCAGCTCGAATTTTTTTAGGATTTGGACAAGATATTTTCAAATTCGGTATGGATTTAGGAAAAATTTTGAAAGTCCGAATTAAATTTGACCTGGCTTGGACAAAGACATCAAACAATCCGAGCAACCCGAAACCCGAATTATAAATATATAGTTATATAAAAATATTAAATATATATATAAATTTTAGCCATTACATGATATTTAAGTAATTTAGATTATTAAATCATGTTGAATATATATTATATATACAAATAACATAAAATCTTACTTTTTTATTTTTATTTTTATTTTCACTCATAAATTGTAAAGACTATTATAGCGGTATCTCTCTTACATTATATAAATTATTTATTTTGATGGTATTAATGATTTTCTATATATATATATATATATATAAAATGTCAATAGAGTCAAATTTTAATAACTTAATAATGTAGCTGCAAAAAAAATAATAATAATAATTTGGGTAATTCGGGCAATTCGGGTTTAATTCAAGTCAGGCTTGGACAAACAACTTCGGGTTACAATTCGGACTTGGACGAGCCTGAGCAGATCTCAGCACAACTTAAGTTAGGCTTGGATAACCCCCAACCCGTCCGAATTACACCCCTATGTAAGACAGATAGAGAGTACATGAAACACTTGGCTTTCTCATTATGTTATGTAATTGCTCCAAACGGAACCTCGTATTTTCATGTAGAACTAATGCTTATATAATTATTTTGTAATGTTATTTAGAAGGCAATTCAAAAGGAGAGTGAATTGGGTTCTAAATAAATTATAAAATTAAAAATTTAATTCAAATAAAAATACAAAGTAATAAAAATGAGGGTAATAAATTAAGATTTAATACAATGAGAAAGAAAATATGAAGCAATATAAATGAGACTAATAAAAATAAGTTAAGTAAAAAGAAAGAGAGAGCAAACGCAAATTTTATAGTAGTTTGGCTCAAATCAAGCCTACGTCGACTCTTCAATATTCTCCTTGAGATTTTTTCACTATTCGTTAAATAATAGTTACACTCTTAGTTTCACAGATGCTAGTGAACCTTAACAATCAATCATTTCTGATCACTCCAACCAATTAGTTTTGAATCTGGTGTTAGTCACACCTAACTCAAGTGATTTTATCAAAAGACCACTCACAAAAATATCTCTCTTTTACAAAAAATAAGAATAAGGGATATAAACCATTTTACAATAAAAACTCAATTGCTTAATAATTTCCTCTCAAAAAAAATTATAATTCAATAAAAGCACCGCACACAATATTTTGAGAACTCTTTGAATATCACCAAAAAAAAAAAAAAAAGAGAAATGTTTTAGACCACTAATTAGTAGTGACTACCCACTGCCACAGTGTGTTTATGCCTTATTTTTTTTTATTTTTTCAATTGTCACCTCACTAGTAATGGAATTAGTGATGGCAAATTAATGGCCTATAACATTGCTCAAAAAAAAAATTCTCCACTACAATTCTATGTAATTTTCTTCTCAAAAGTGATGCTTTTATGACCGTTTGAGGTTTCCTCTTTCCGTCCATTTGAAATTTTGACCGTTACTATTGCTTCCATTCTTGTCCAAGAATGCTGCTCAATTAAACAAGGAAAAAGAAGTGAATAAGAACTGAAATGGAAGGGTTTTGCATGAGACAACACATGCGTGGGTGTCTCTCTTTTCCTTTATATTAGACTAGTGTTCCCCCGTATGAGTTATGTTTATAATATATTTATATATATACTAATATATAAAATTATAAATTTTTAAATTATTTATTATTTATTATAGTTTTTGTAACATAGAAAAAGGAAATATAACAAAATGCAACATATTTTTCAATCACTATTATTATGTTTGTTTTTATTTCCACAATTTAAAAATAATGTATGGACAAAATTTATAACTAAATTAAGAAAAAAAAATATTCCTAACGATAATTTTACTTCTATATAATATTAAAAAAAAATAAATCTGAAAAAAGGTAGTCAATATAAATATGATACTAAATTATATATAAAAAATTGTGGTTAGGAAAATGGTACATAAATTTAATTATAGTTTTAAATTTCACAATTAAAATATATATATATACATATAATATAATTATATATATATATATTAAAAAGCACTTTATTTTAGCTAGTAATCAAATAGAATTTTCTTAGCAAAATGAAAAAGTTGTAAAATTTTGTAAACAAATTTCAAATGTCAATTGTTAATACATTTTATTAAATTGCTTATTTTTTTGCTTGCTTGCTTTGGGAGTTTCGATCTTTAATCTTTATTCCACATTCATCGTATTGTTTTTAATTATTTTTCTTCTTCTAACTTGATTTTCTCAATGATACTTTTTCATAGTGCATCCCCGAGTATATTATTTAAAATATCAATACATTTAAAAAGCAACAAAATTATAATATATTATAGAAGAAAAAAAGTAATCGCCCAAAAACTAAATTATTTTGAGAAAAAATATAAAAAAACAAAAAATAAAAATGAAATATGTTTGAAATAGAAATGAGATTATTATTATTTATTAATTAATAAAAATAAACTTTTAAAGAAAATAAAGAAAACTAATATTTAGAAAAAAGTACAAAAAACTAAACATAAAATATATATACAAAAAATAAATGATTATATGGATTTTCAAAAAGTAAAGAATCAACAAATAAATTTTGTAAAAATCTGTCTATTCAAATTTTTTGTGTATGTTGTTTTGTACTTCTAATCTTGATAATGACATTGAAATAATTTATGCTTCTTATATTAGGTCTATCTAATAGCTTTAGCAAGTACAGATGCAATAAATTTCATGACACAAAACACAAACAATTGTGAGCCAAAGTATTTTTAAAAAAAAAATGAAAGCAACATTCCATGATGATGTAGAAGCATACCTGGCATTTTAATTGGAAGTATAATCAGATAAATCGCCAAAGAGAGAAGAAGACAACCTTTACTTTTTCATCATCACAGTTAACATAACTCATATAGTATTTCGAATGTCTTCTCACTCCTTCCACTCGTCCATTCTTAGGAATATTATAATGATGGCAAAAACCAATAAAGGAGACAAGTTTGAAAAGAACAAAGAGATGTGTTTTTGAGACCTTTCATTTGCTGAGTTCTTTAATTAATAGTTAATAAGTTTTCCAATGTTGAAGTTTCTAAATAGGTGTGTTAGCCAATTAAAGCTGAGTTATTTTATCTCAATCTATATTCACTTTAGACAATTTGATAGTTGAACACGTGTCAAACCTTACACAAATACTGTGCATATTGGTTTAAGCATTATTAATTAAATGTAGACATATAATTTTTTCTTTTTTTTCGCAATTGCGACGTTTAATTTGTTTAATAAGAATTTATATTTGTTGTTTAGATCTTTTTTTAATATAGCAAATATTTTTTTACAGTGTTAGTGTTTTTCTCTTTTTCTTTTTTTCAATTGCAACATGTTACTTTTTAACGGAATTTATGTTTGTTTTTAGATATATTTTTTTTTAGCTTTAATGAAATGAAACATGTAATTTATTTTTACTTTTTTGCAATGCAACCTGTTATTTTTATATAAGAATTTATATTTGTTTTTACTTATTTTTAATATTACAAATATTGTTTTATAGATTTTTATAAAATAATTTAAAAATCCCATCATTACTATATAGTGTGTGGGAGAAGTTGAAAAACAGTGGTGACAGTAGTATGAGAAGAAGTTAAAAAGGCTTTGGGTGGGAGAGATTCAATAAATGCTTAGTTTTTTTTTTAATCAAAAAATTAGAAATTAAGATTATGATATTAGAATTTCCATTTCCCTGTATATAATATTAGAATTATATTTATTTCACAACCAAAAAAAATTTAAAAAAATCAATTAATTTAATTGATGCAATATATATAAAATGATAATTTATATATATATATATATATATTCTATTTTGTGTCAATAGTTATCAAATATATAATTAAAATAATAATTTAATCTATAAATATTTACACATTATCAAAATCAAACCATAAGATTAATATGTTTAATCAAATATTGGGGTGAGGCCAACACTGAAACATGATATGGTAAAATTTTAGTGGTAATTGGAAAATAAATCATGCTAAAATGTGACCTTGTCATACACTATTTAGATTTTTACAGGAATTGTTTTTAAATGGACATTAATAAGGGAACACGTATAATTTTTATTTTTAAATTTAAATTGCTCTCATTTTCAGAAAGTTTTCTTATGCTATTAGAAATTTTTGATGTGTAAAATCCAAGCATACACTTATTTTTAATTTTTTTTGGATATTAATAAACTTCTAAATATGTAAATCTTTTATGTAATCAAATTAGCTCTTTTATTATGAAAAGACATTATATTGCAACATGGGGAAAAAAATATCAAATTTACATTACAATGAGTTAAAAAAAAAAAAAAAAAAAAAAAAAAAAAAAAAAAACAAAACAAAACAAAACAAAACTATCAGAATCCCTTTGGTCAAACTCACCAAATGCAACAAAAAATTACAACAATACAATGTTAAATATTTGAAAAAATTTGAATTGATATATGAATTAATACATATTTTCAAATTCAACTTAACTATTGTTGAAGTCTTATTTTTAAAACGATTTGCAAAAATATTTTGGATAGATTAGCAGGATAATTTTGTACAATTTCTTATCAAAATTTCGACTGAGAATATAAATTTTATTTTAATTTATTTTTATAATTTTTTATTCTTTAGCCTTTTCTATAATTATTATTATTTTTTTTTTGCTATATATAATTATTTCGCGCATGGTCCAAAACTAGTCTATATATTGGAAAACATCATATATATTTTTATAAAAAAAATAATTAAAAAAAAATCTCTAAAGATTAAAAAAAAAAAAAAAAAAAAAAAAAAAAAACTCGAAAATGGTTGTTGAGTTTAAAAACCAAACAACATGGTTTTCCTAATTTCTGAACCGAATTATTAACTCTCCAAGAAACAAATTTTTAATTTACACAAATTGTGTTTGTACAGGAAAATAGAGAATTAATGCCATGAATTATACGAAGTGAAAAGGAGGTGCAAAATAGACTTTTGACATTCTGAATTTTCTTTTTTTTTTTTTCATAAACATAAACGAGAATTGGAAAAAATATATAATTAGGCCTGGTTTGGCATCTTCAAAAAAAGATAAAAGGTAAAAAAGTTATTAAAAAAATTTAAAAATTATCACTATTCATCAAAAAAAATTATAAAAAAATTATTTTTACACAAAAAGTACAACTCACTCTGACGGGAGTTGCCTTTACTTAACTTTGATGAGAACAAATTACACAGGCGAAGGCAAGCTTAAGGACGGTGTTGTTCAGCCCATGGGAGCTCATCATGGGTCCCGTTTTGATAATCTGAACCGTTTCAATGTGTAGAACTCGTCGAATACTATATGGCTGTAACAAATCACCTTGATCGAATATTGCTAACTATATGATCAAATTAGTTTTGTATACAAAAATAGATGGTATTATAGTTAATGATTAACAAAAAACTAATCCGATCAGATAGCTATCGATATTTGATCAACGTGATTTTTTACAAACATATAGTACTTGATGAGTTCTACACATTGAACGGTTCTAATTACCAAGACGAGAGCCATGGTGGGCCCCCACGAGACGAACATCACCGTCCAATTCAATGCCCAAAAAGGAGGCAAGCATATCCTCTATGCCAGTTTGCCCACTGCTCTGCCCTAGCGTACTGCCTATTCTTCTCTCCCTTCTCCTATACACTAAATTATATAATTTTTCAATACACATTTTTTCATAAAAAATCAAAAAGTTATTCCAAACAACCATAATTAGCTTGTTTGTTTTCATTTTTCAAAAAATTCTACTTTCTTATTTTTCGTATTTTTTTTATTTTTACTAAATTTTTTTAATATTTTAAGCAATTTTTTTACTTTTTAGACACACCAAACATAAATACACCTAAAAAGTAAAAAAAAAATCATAAAAAAAATATTTTAAAAATTCACTAAATACCCAAAATACAAAAAAAAAATATATAAGAATTCAGTACATTTTTTTGTATTTTTGTGTATTTATTAATTTTTTAAAATATTTTTTCACAATTTTTTTACTTTTTAGATACATCTAACTAAGGTGCATTTAAAAAAATAAAAAAAAATGTTTAAAATTTAAAAAAATATTCACTAAAAACAAAAGAATACGAAAACCAAAACCAAAACAAAAAAATTCAATTTTCAAAAAACTTAATTCAAAAAACTCAAATCAAACACATTAAATTTTTTTCTTAACTTTTTATTTTAAAAAATTAAAAAATACACTTATTTAAAACATTCTAAATAACTCGTTAAAATCACACTTACAATATAGTTACATTCATTAATTATGGACTGCTTGCTTTACACCTCTCTCATGAGGCAGGTGGCATGCGCACCTGGGCTGGTCCCCAGTTGAACTCATTTTGAGGTATTAATTATTTGAATCATTATTATTTTAATTTTTTAAAAATTCACTACGAAGACAAATGCAATATGAATATGCATATGTAACCATTGCTATCTAATCAATCTAAATTTTTATATAAATTATCTTTTGGATGAATTTTATAAAGAAAAACAACATACAAATATACTCTTTAAATTTACTTTATAGATCCAGTAATATGTCAAGAACATAATTAGTTGATAATTAGAGAATATTTAATTATCAATTAATCATCATCTTGACACATTATTGGATCTATAAAGTAATAAATTTTGAATATGAATAACAATGCTCTTTTATCAAATAAGATTTGGTTTATCTCCAGTTGAACTGTAAAGACCCCAAAATACATATAAGAAATCATTGGTATTTAACTATGAGATGATGTGTTTTAATTTAATTATATCTTTTGGAATTGAAGCATTATCTATTGAGTTACGGATTTAAAATTGAAATTACCGACCTATATGGGTTCAGAAATCAAAATTAAGTACTTGGATATGTTAATGGGAATTTTTGGAACTATTTGGGACAATTAATTGGAAATCTAATTTGTTTGATTCGTTAATGCACGTTTGGTAGTTAACTTTATACTGAAAATTGAAGGCATTAGAGGCTTCATAAACCGGAACATGGGACATATTTATGATCCTCATAATTTTTAGAGTAATCTGGGAAGTTTAATTGAAATTTGATTTCGTACGAATCGTAAGGCCACGTTTGGCTCTCTCTATTGTGTTATGTTGGTGTATATGTGTATACTTATATTATGGGTGCCTTATGAGTGGATGGACTCATCTGTTAGAATAAAAAAAATATATATCTTGAGGAAAGGGAGAGCCACGTGAGAGAGGGAGAGATAGAGAACTCAAGGAGAAGAAGGAAGGAAGAGCCTTAGAATGAAGAGGAAATATGGGAAAATTTATGGAATTACTTCAAGAGATTGGCTCTAGGTATGTGAAATCAACTTAACCCCTTAAGATTAATCTATTACTAGTTTAAATTCATGATCTCAAATGAAGAGAAACCACCTAATTGAGTTGGGGTTGATAGATATAAGTTTAGATGAACTCTTTTCATGAATTGAACCTTGATTCCTTAAGAGTTGGTTAATTGAAGAATTAAAGTCATTATATTTGTTTATTTTGAGGTTATGATGTTTGATGGAGAATAATAACGTGAAATTGGTCATGTATTAAAGGGTTTTGGGCTTTGATTTACATGTGTAGACATCCTATTTTTGACCGTCCTCAAGACTTGGATGTCATCGTTTGAACACTCGATGATCATCCTTGTTTGTGTTCGTCTTGAGTTCTCGGAGGTCTCGGCCACGCGCCCTACCTCAGGACCTCTCGACTCGACTGTTTTGCGTTTGGTTTTGCACCAAATACTTGTGTTTTGCCTTTGAGGGGCAGAGAATGGCTTATTGTCCATTCTCACACATCACTGGCCATGGCTTAAGGCCACCGGCCACTGGTTTGTTGCCACCGGCCAAATGTTTGGCCGACTGACACTATTTGTAGTCGACCGGCCATCTATTTTGGTCAAATTGCATTTTTGGCCGGCCGACCACTGTGCATCTGCTTTTGGCAGATATTTTGTGCCAGCTGTGATAGCTGACACCCACTTTGCTCTCCTCCACACACGTGTATGGAGGGATCTTCCTCTTGACTAGCTTACTTGAGAAGCTTTGCAAGAGTGAGCTCTATAAGAGGGAGCCTCTTCTCCCTCCATTAGGGTTAGACAAAAAATCCCAGGGGAGCTCTGGTTCTAGGGTTAGCATAGTGTATCTATTCTATCTCTATTTCTCCCTGTTTTTTGCCTTGTGGGTGTGTTTAGTCTTACTATTGCACACAAACACCTAGTCCTACACCTTCTCTTGGTTGCTGAGGGACCAGAAGGCCGTTCTTGGTGTTTTTGGGTGGTTTTGAGCTTGAAGAAGCTGCTAGAGCATCATTCTTGAAGATGGTCAACAAGGGTAAGATTCGTGCCCTTTTTACCCCATATTTGCATAGTCTTTTTGCCTATCTTGCAACTGTTTTTAAACTCTGTGTATAACACATAAAAGTCTTATTTTTGCCTGCTCTAAATAGTTGTTTAAGAGTGTTTTGTTGTTTGAGGTCGTTTGACCCCTCTTAGGGCTTGTTTGGCCCCATTTTTGTGCTATTTTGGGTGAGCTCCGAGACCACCTTGTTTGGGCCTCCTCACCACTGAAATCTTGAGGGATTTCAGTGGTGAGGATGGTGCCTTGAGGTCCTAAGAAGGAGAGGGCCACCCCCTCTCCTTGTTGTTCTTGAAAAGGGTCATTTTTGCCTTATGTGTAAGCATCCTTTTTAAGTTCATGTTGGCCATGTCTTAAGTGTTATTTATGCTTATTTTTCCATGATATAGCACTGTTTTTACTTGGTTTAGACACACCATGCTTGCTTTGCATACTTGTCTTGCAATGCCATGAAATTGCCTTAACATGTATCTAGCATTTAGACCACTATGCTTACTTGTTTTGGCTTAGCTTTGTGAAGCTTTTATGCATGTTTTAGTGTGCTTGAGGACTGTTTTTGATTGTTCGGGTCATTCATGATTTGCTTTGTATAGCTACCATGTAATCCCTCTTGTAGGCCTTAAGTATCGGACCCTCTAGCATGCTATCCTTGCATCATTTCAGTGGCTTAGAACTACTTATAGCATCATTTCAGTCCTCATGGCATTCTTGTATGCTTGCATTTGATATCCCTTTAATGCTTTATAAGGTTGTCATCTTGCGCTCCATGTTTGGCCTCTTTTGTATGCTTGCATGTTTAGACCATTTAGATGCCATCTAGATGTGTTTTTGGCTTTGTTTTAACATGCTAAGACTCTGATTTTGGTTGTTCAAATCATATCATGTTTGATTTTGCTAAGTGTAGTTCAATACATCTTTGGCTTGCCTTGAGTTTTGGCTTTGCTTGCATGCTTTGCTTGCTTTAATTAGTTGGTTTGGCACCTCTATTTCATGCAATTTCAGAGCCTAGCATGCTTGCTATATACCCATGTTTATCTCCTTTTAAGTGACCTTAAAAGTTACCTCTTTGTGCTTAAGTGTCGAACCATGTTTGCATGCATGATTGTATGTTTAGATACTTGGTTCATGACATGTTATTGCATGCTTGAATAGTGTTGCGTTTGGCATGCATTTCTTGCTAAGTTGTCTAACATGTTATATGCCTTGCATGTGTGCATGTTGACATTACACTTTGCATACTTGATAGTTGCATCCTTGCATGTTTATTTGCATGCTCATGTTGCATGTTTGGAGTGCATGCTTAGGTTGTATTTGACATGCATGCCTTGCCTCTTGAATTGAGTATGATAGAAGTTAGGCCTCATTTGTTTGTTTGGTTTGCATTACATTTGAAATCAAAATGCACAACTTGGTTCCTTGGGCCATCACGCATTGAAATGCGCGATTGGTGGTCTGAGAATCAAGTACCATGCTCCTTTGAGTCATGAATATGATAAGGAGTGTGGTTAGTGCAAACATTGCTTGAAATGCATTGCCATGCCATGTTTTTCCCTCTACTGCTGTCAAAACAGGTTTCTGCAGACAAAGATGGCCGGTCGACTACATAGAGTGCCGATCGACCAAAAGTTTGTGGCCGAGAGCTCAATCAATGGTCGATGACCATCCTGCCATGGTCGGTGACCATTTGTCTTAGCCAGTGGTGTTCCACAGTGTCCATAGAGTGCTCCCTGGGACTTTTGCAATTCTCAGAGGAGCAGAGCAGGGAAAACAGAGGCAACTTGTGCATGGCAACAGGTTTCTGAGCAAATCCGAGCACGCATTCATTGGACCCTCTTCCCGAGGCATTTTATCGCTTTCTTTACTTAATCGATTTGTTAATTAATTGGGTGGTCTGTAATATTTAATTAGCTTGTAGGTTAGTTAAATTTGTATTATTCTTTTGGTCCCTCCTAGCGAGGGCGAATTTGTAATAAGTGTGGGTGCGTGTGTGCATGTCTTCCAACCCCCACTTCTTTCTCCCTTTTACTTACCTGCTTTTGATGGTTAGTATTAGGGCACGTTTAATTTAGCATACCTTATGCTATGCATGCGTGCATCATTCATCAGCCTTGCGTGCACCGGGCTCGGCGCATCATGCTAACCGCATAGTATTTCAATTCCAAACTTGAATACGTGCATCGATTTCTCGTATTTCACACGTCATCCTTAGATTAGCCGAACCTATTCTACTAACATTTTGTATGAGAAACATTAGCCACCTTAACATGAATTAGGATCATGCATATGATTACTAACTAGTTCACTGTTTTGGCACGGAGTACGATGTAAGTATTTATGCTTTAGCATCTCGCATGAGTGTGAATGTTAACATGATAGCATGCTTACCATGTGGCTATATACTTATGTGATATAACTGCATGAATGCCTGTGGGTGAAGGTTGGATTGTTTGAATTGGGATAATCCATCGAAATCCGTATTTTAGCCTACTCGCGAGTAGCAAAATTCAAACCATTTTCCAAATAAACGGAAATGCGATGCTTTGTTCCGACTTAGGCAATTTAGTCTATACTTGTTTTGTTGTGCGCATCACATAAGTAATTCTAGGTTAATAACCGGATTAGAAACACATAATGCTTTCAAAACAAGATATCACGGTTAGTAGAGGCCGATCTTTGATCGGGGAGAGGGGGTGCTCATAGCTGACCTTCCCCAATCGTACCAAAGTTTCCGAGCCGAGACAACTTTGGTGATGACGGACACGTGGCCTTTGGCGCCGAGTCAGGGTTTCCTAAATTTTCTAAAATAAAATATTTAGGTGGCGACTCTGTATCTGGAAAATCAGTCCATGTTTGGCACTTTTTTTCTAAAAATCTGTTTTCCAAAACGATTTGCCAGATTTGGACTCTTTCGTTCAGGTTAAGAACCGTGACAATTTGAGAGTCCTAAACTGTAGTGAGCCCAAAGCGAACAGAACGGGACTCATCCTCCCGGGGCGTTCGGGGACGAATACAACATGTAATTAAGGTTTGATTTTGAAAATGAGAAGTCCCAAATTTTCAGCCATTTTCGGACTGCAAACTATCCAGGGCCGCACGTGCGGCACTGTTTCCCCGCACGTGCGGAGACAGATCTGTCCAGTCAACTTTGAACAAGCATATCTTCTGCATCTGGACTCCGTTTTGAGTGATTCTTGAGCCTAAAATCAAGTCCCGGAAGTCTAGTTTCCAATGGTGGTGGTCTCACATCCAAATTCTAAATACAAAAATAGTTATGCCCAAATTAGTGACGACTATTCATTTTCTATTTACCAGTTTGTACCGTTTCTTCATCTGAACCTTTCTCCTATTGATTCCTCCTATCTTATAAGGCATGGATTATAACCTATGGAGGACTAATGAGTCTAGAACCACCATAGCTGTTGAGTGAAGAATAAAAAGAGATTGGTTTTATTCTCATGATCTGTTATATGCATTGTGTTTGTAGGTCAAGACGAGGACATCGTTCCACCGCTATCAGAGACCTACCGCTGTGAGTACTAGTACTATAGTCGCACGTTCAAGTATTGTTAATGATTCTCATTGTTAAAATTCTGTCCCTTGCAAGTAATTAAGTTAACAATATGCTGATTGGAAAATCTAGAGGTATTATTGAGCAGTCCATTCTGTTTACTGTTGACAATGAATACTAACTTTCTGTTATTTGCAAGATAGCTATAGTGATTCATGACGAACAAATAAAACGTATGAGGATTATGAAACTATGGTATTCCGGTATCTCTGGAATCATTCAATCGTTAAAATGTGTTTACCTTTCGTTAATAATTATCAAGAACGTTCTGTTAAACTTAAGTTAACTGCATTAACTCATGTGAATGATGCAATGGTTACCATTAGTACTTTGTTAATTACAGGTCAACCATGTTAACATATATGAACGATTAAACAAAGGTGTATGTTACTGATTAATAGCTCAAGTGAACCATGTCATTTCTTAATGAATAAAGAGAATTTGTGTTCATCTTCGAAGAATCAGAATAATTGGAAAGTTATGTGAATCCATATGAATTTGAAGTTATTTTGTTGTGTTACATATGAACTCGAAGTTATTCAGAATCTACGACATGAACGCAAAAGTTTAACATCATTATGTAACCCACATAAGAATGTGAATTATTCTATTTTGTTAAGCGCACGATAATGACATGATATACCAAGAAATGCTCTATTTTATGATATGTGACGCTATGAATTAATGAATGATTATCCATATATGTAAAAGTATTCATGGCATCCTTAGCACAAGGCCCTTAGCCGGGGGTAATAATACCGTGGTCTTATGGCCCTTGCCTGGGGGTAATAATACCGTGGTTCAAGTATGTTACAAGATATCTCTTGCCACCGACGGTCTTGTACGGGTGGGTTATGTTTTGCCATCGACGGTCTTGTACGGAAGTACCACCGACGGTCTTGTACGGGTGGATTATGTTTTACCATCGACGGTCTTGTACGGATGGTACTACCGACGGTCTTGTACGGGTGGGTTATGATCAAGCATGAACTCTGATTTTTGTTTCTGATACAAGCATAAGTAAGAATATGTACGAATATGTTTCTATTTATCTGTTCCATTTATGCTATGTTATAACATGATATGAATTGATCGGTCTTTAAGACCTAATGATTTCTGGTATGGAACAAAGTGCTGTACGGAACTAAGTGCTGCAATGCGAGTCACCTCTAGAATCCGTACGAGCCACCTCTTGAGTCCATACATATGTTCAAGGGCTTAATGCCAACTTTTCAAGGGTTTCATGCCAAATGTACAAGGGCTATGTGCCAATATGTTTAAGGGTTTCATGCCATATGTTCAAGGGCTATATGCCAACATGTGTGAAAGCTTAATGTTAATATGTTCAAGGGCTATCGCCAATCCATTCAAAGGCTTAAAGCCATTATGTTTCAAGATTGGGCCTAAGGCCGTTCTGAAATTAGTACAGAATCAGATTAATTATGTGATCTCCGCATTTACATACGCATTGATATATATTATGATTAAGTTGAATATTGAATCATTTATATACTATTATTCACTGAGCTTCGCTCACTTTGTGTTATGTCTGTTCTGTAGGTAATTACTTTGGGAGTCCGTCTTAACCCTTGATGCTTACCCTTCAATTTTCAACCTCAGTATGCCCAGACTCCTAGACCAAGCTCATGCATTTATGTGAAGTTTTGTTAAGATTTTGGCGTGCACTTTAATTATTTACTTAAGGTTAAAATGTATGTATATACCCCATTTCTTTACCAATGTTCGGATATACGCTCATTTATATGTATGGGTATGTATATAGATAAATGGCTCTCACGTATGTGATCCCGGCATGTTAGTTTTAGCTCAATTGATGTTATTCTATGTTACTTTGTAATATTAAATGCTTCCGTTCAGGCCCCGTATATTATGTATATCAGGTCATGTGTCCGTATCTGTATAGGTCATGCCCGAACTTTTAGGGTCGAGTTTGGGGCGTGACAAGTGGTATAAGAGCACGAGTTGCTATCTCACACACGAATCCATTAGGCTTAGGATGGCTAGAAAAGACTTAGGTATCATGCATGACATCCTTACTGCATATGAAAAGATGGATGGCAATGTTAAGTGTATCTGGTAACGCTAATGATCATGATCCTTGTCTATTGTACTTTCTTTGTGTATATGGTGATTGGTTGTGATGCAGAATATGGTAAGTACAAAGACGGAAGATCCGGAGGGTTCTATCCCCGCACGGTTAGACAGAATGAAAAGGAAAATTATGGGATTAAATTAACAAAGTTGCGCAGTGGAAGCTCAGTGAGGGTTCGAACTCATCGGTAAGATAATTTATATGCCAATGTGTGACATCTGTTGTTATTTTGGGTTGGTAATTAGCCGTAAGAAACGATAATAACGTGATTGTGCTTCCTAACATCTGTTTAGATTGAGTGATTAAACTCTAAGTATGGAATATTTCTAAGATCAAAGAAAATGATATATGTGATCCTCTAACCTTTATGCTATAGGTATGTCTTCCTTGCCAAAATAATGTCAAGATCTTTGATTTTGAGAGGTTACTGTATTTGAATATTTGATAAGATGTGTTTTGCAGAATAATTGAAATCATGTTGAGTATGATTGGTTGTAAGAAGAAGTTATGCATATTGAGCTTGAAACAACATGTAAAAAAAATGTGATTTGGTGAACTGAGGAAATTATTGACGATTTCTGCTGGGGAACCGAGAGGATTATTGATGATGTCGAATGAGTTTTGTTTATGGGTTAACGGGATTTGTTTATGGAAATCTGTAATCTGTTTTGTTTATGAGTGGTCTATAATCTATAATCAGGATATTTTATAAGGAATGGTTAAACGACATAAAGGACCTTATCCAGGTTATGTGTCTGTCCACATGATACTTGTAAAAAAATGGGTAGTTATTGACTACTTTGAGATCAATTAAATAAATAGGGATATGATATTTCCCCATAAGAACAAAAACCCTGCCTACGGGTATTAATGACTTAAGATTGAGAAGTCATTTCTGTGATATATTTCTGTGTAAACATGCAAATGTTAGATATTGCAAATTGTCAAATTAAGGGTGAAATATTTGTATGCGAATTAATTCAAGGCTTGTTCCTTTAATGTGATCTGCAAATGAGTGATCATTGGAATGGAACTTATGTGATCTGTGTTATTTAGAGGTGTCATACTACCAATTACGTTCGGTACTTCTGACATAGATGAATAATGTGTGATTCTGTGTGAGTTGACTATAGACCTAAGTAAGTAATGTCTTTGTAAAAGATACTTTTGTATAAAGGATTTTGAAAATGACTATGTTATACGATGTTTATGAAATTTATATTTTGGGTTATGAAATGTTTTATATGATGTATTTTCTAAAATGATAAAGAATGCTAAGAACTTCTACCATGTGTATGATATGATAAGCTTTCCGAATAATTTCTTCAAGATGACTAAGTATTTTACGAAACTCCGAATGTTTAGGATGTGACAAGTTTCCTGAAAGAGATATTTTGCTATGCATGAATGAGTTTTCCATTTGATAATTCAGTGTAGCATACTTGATGAATGCTCTGTGTTGAACTTGAAGTCATTCTGTCTTATCTATTATAAGTTGGATCAAAGATTGTTCTGTCAAAATTTAAATAAGTTTAATGTATTGGGAATTATTCCATCATCTAATAATCTTTGAAAGGTCTGACAAGTTTCTGGGTAATGTCTCCGAACAACGTATTTTATGTAATTATGAAAGGTTTGATGAACTTTATGTAGTACATATTTTTGGAAATGTTTTGTCCATGATAAGAACATTTTACTAAACATGGAACAAGAATATAATAGCTGTCCTCTATATGTGGAAGTATAGTTACGATCACCTTGTTATGCGGTAGTGTGGCTTGGTTCATTCTCACACCTTACTACGTGGTACTGTAGTTTGGGTTGTTTTTGTTCCTCTCTGCGTGGTAGTGTAGTTTGGGTTCGTTTTTGTACCTCTCTATGCGGTAGTGTAGTTTGGTTTGCTTCTTGTACCTCTCTACGCGGAAGTGTAGTTAGGATCACCTTGCTACGCAGTAGTGTAGCTTGGTTTGTTCCTGCACCTTACTATGAGGTAGTGTAGTTTGGTTGCTTTTGTTATCCTCTCTATACGGTAGTGTAGTTAGGATCACCTTGCTTCACAGTAGTGTGGCTTGGTCCATTCTTGCACCTTTCTACGCGGTAGCGTAGTTCAATTGTTCTTGTGTCCTCTCTACGTGGTAGTGTAGTTTGGGCTGTTTTGCACCTCTTTACGAGGAAGCGTAGTTTGGTTTGTCTCTTGTTAACCTTTCTGCATGGAAGTGTGGTTGGGAATGTTTTGATACGCAGAAACGGAATATTTTTCTCGTTTATTGATTTCAATTGTTGCATTGCCTTGTTTCAATTTCTTAATTGTCAAGTGGTATGCTCGTTCATATTCTTAACTGTTGCATCGCATCAGATGTATTATTTTGCATTTTTCCCCTGACCTACGCTGGTTTGATTCCTTGCAAAGGGATACGTGGGCAACTTTCGAGTTCAACTAATTTAATTTTATGTCTTGATTGTTTGTCCAAGTCTTATGGCCTTATCAAAATGGGTCGTCTCTGGGCTTTGGCATTCACTCACGTCATTTCATGACTTTGAGATCTATCAGAGGGAGGCAACTATAGACACCCCATTTTTGACCGCCCATAAGACTTGGGCAACCTCCGATTGCTCACCCAATGTTGAATGTATACGTTGGACAAACACGCTCAATTTCCTCAGTAGGAAGCCCCAGTTTCGAGCCTCTGGAGCCTACAAACCTTGCACCACTTTTGGACCAAGGCTGTATTTTTCCAAGCCTGACCACCTAGAGGCCTGCAGGCCAACTAGTGGCCGGCACGCCAAAAATGAGGTACGACCATCCCCTTTAGTGGCTAGCCAACCAATAATGCCGGCAGAACATATATTTTCTACCAACTGTGCCAGCTGTTCCCACAGGTGCATGCACTGCACCAGCTATCTCTATATTCATATTTCCGAGATAGTAACATGTTATTCTATATATACTTGATGCCCCCTCTAGAATTTAGGTTAGAAAAATTTTGGTGAAGCAAATTCTTGGAAAATATTTATTTCTCTCTACCTTGCAACCTATACACACCTTACCTAGACCTCCTAAACCAATTTTTTTAGGGTTTTTTGCTAAGGTTATTGTGCTTGAATTTTAGCTCTTGAGGGTGGGAAATTGTTGGTTTATAACTCAAAGGATTGCTCCTCTTCAAGAGATATAATTCCTGGTTTTTTTACACTACTTCTTTCCTATCTTTTCCGACTGTTTTAGATTATTTTTCAACTATTTTTATGGGCTGAAGCTTGTGGTTTAAGGCTATTAAAGGTAGAGGGGTTAATCACCTTTCTTTGAACCTAGTCTCCTAAGCCTTTACACTTGTGTTTCTCATCCTTTCCTCAACTTTTTTCCAACTTTTTACCACTAATTTTTCAGAGTTTTTCAGAGGCTAAAATCATTGTTTTGAGGTCCCAAAAGTGGAGGGGTTAACCACCTCTCCTTAAGCTTGTTTACTAGCCCCATTTCTCCATTATTTTAGCTTGTTTTTCTAGCATTTTTCAACTCAATTCTAGCACTATTTTTTTGCTATTTTAGGACTATTTTGGGTCGTTCATTTCATTGGTGCTTTGTTTAGCATGCTTGTAGTGTAGTGGTCCTCATAGGTTTGGTGGTTTAGGCCTTAGCCACCAATCTATTCGAGTTGATAGCATTTATTTCATGCTTTTCCTACTTGTGCTCACATATAATCATCTCTACAACCTCTCTCCTTTCTTGGCTTTTTATTTCTTTGAGAATCGTTTCAACCAAGTGTTGTTTAAGCTTGAGAAAGGGACCATACAATGTTAAATGGTTTAATCTCTTCGGAGGTTCATTACCAGGGCATTACCCCTCTCTCATGCGCAAAACAACGCCTTGTTTGACCTTCTTCTCAATTTAATGGACTTAACTATCATTTTGGACTAAAAGGACTAAGGAATGGAAAGGTAATTGAAACAAGTAACAAAATTGGACTAAAAGACATGCAAGAATAAAATTGGTTTGGGTTCAATCGGACGTTAATTGAACCCATTGAGTCTTAGGCCATTTCATACTTGTTAATGATAATAATGGTTTGAGAATCAATGTCAACCACTTCCCTTGATCAATTCCATGATAAGGGAGGAGGTTTTGTTGGTCTTTTATTTTCCCTTATTGAGCATTTGTCCAATCGAGTCATAGATCATCATG
The DNA here is from genome assembly GCF_004153795.1 of Camellia sinensis. Taxonomy (NCBI): domain Eukaryota; kingdom Viridiplantae; phylum Streptophyta; class Magnoliopsida; order Ericales; family Theaceae; genus Camellia; species Camellia sinensis. Next base: position 1,223,651 of record NW_021027047.1, read on the forward strand.
CAACAACTCTGCAACCATTGATGATTTGTGAATCGATTCTACCCTCCTTTGAGCAATTTCATGATAGGGAGAGGCAAAGAGGATAAACATCCCCTAGAAACAATATGTTTCTGCTCTATTCTTTTTCTACTGTAGCAGGGCAATACCAACAATAATGGCCAGCCGGCCACCATTTGAATCCAGCCGACCACCTTTTTTTAGCATGGCAATGTCATTTTCCTACAAAACAGAGCAGTGGCTAAGGCGAAAACAGAAGCATTTTCTGCAGACATAATAGTTTTGGTAGCAAAATTGAGGCGTTTCTAGGCGGGTGTTTGTATTGGCATGCAAGGTTCTTTAACCCCCGCTCAAGTTCAATTAGTTTAATTCATAGCTTTAGGTTAATTAGTTAATTAATTAGTGAGTTGATTCCCTTGAATTGTAATACATCTTGTGTTGTAATTAATTAGTTAATTTAATTTTGACTTGTAATAATTAGCTAGTGTAATTAATTAATTCATGTGGCGTTGTAATAATTAGCTTAATTAGCTAGGACATTCATTCAAACTCTCTTTCGCGAGGACACACTTATAATAATGCGTATGTCTTCCAACCCTCATTTTTTTCTCCCTTTTATTTATTTGCTTATGATGGATAACATAGAGCATCATGTTTCTTTTAGCATTTTCCATTATTTGCACCCATTTGTCTCACATGCATAAGATTCGGTTCATTATTCTAACGACATTGTCATTTATTACTTCCTTGAATATGTGCTTCACCGCATGCTATCAAAGTGATTCACAAGACAAATTAGACAACCGGACCTATTAGTTGCATTTTTGCATGTGCTACATTAGTCATATTGTATCGTTAGAATCATGCATTTTTTCTAACTCTTTTGTTTCTTTCGGCTTGCCTTGGAGTACGATGTGGGCACTTATTGCTTTAGCATACCGCATGCATGTGATTGTTGCCACATCTAGTATATTTATCATGAGGCTAAGTGCTTAACTGATAGAACTTGTTTGAATGCCTGCGGATGAAGGCTAATTGCTTAAGTTGGGATAACTTGATGAATGTACATATGAGATTAATTTTTTCAAGTGGTATATATTCAAAACAAGCATAGAATCAAAGTGTTCTAACTTTTACAAATTTGTCTATACTTGTGTGCGTTACATAGTAAATTAGCCTAATAAATTGGAACAAGAGCATATAATGTAAATAAGAATCACATCATGATTAGTAGAGGCCAATCTTTGATCGAGTGAGTGGGGTGCTGAATTCATGACCTTACCCTCTTTTCTCGAGCCGAGACACTTTGGTGATGACAGACACGTGGCCTTTGGCACAAGTAACGAGTTTCCTAAGTTTTCCAAAAATATTTAGGTGGCGACTCTAAAATCTGGCAATGCAGTACATTTTTGGCATTTTTTATTCAAAATCGATTTTCCAAAAGATTTGCTAGATTTGGAGTCATTTGTGTTTATCTATTTCACATTGCAATTGTGAAATTAGATTCAGGACCATAGGAGTCCGAACTGTAGAGCTAATTGTATCCAAAAGGGGCACGAAAAGCAAGCTACAATAAAGTTGAGCTATATACCCAGTAGGAATACATTTAACCAAGTATCTAATCATTTGAACAAGCACCTGGCACTGTAATAACTGAAACAATATAAAATAATTAATACTGATAAATAATAAAAAAATCATTAAAGTACACTTCTACCCACACAAAACCATTCTCAACATTAGAAAAAGAAATGCACCATGAGTCCCATACAAGAGTCCAAACCATATACACAAGTCACTTTCATTTAATACTATTCTCACATTTACCGATTATTATATAGTAGGATGTGGGCACCCAAAATCATCCATTTTACCACTTTTGCCGACTACAATACGGAAGGACCAGTGGACACCCAAAAATATTTTCCCATATTCGTCTGGCAATAAGTGTAGACAGGGCAATTGGGCACCTTGACTCCTCGTACGGGTACCAACACAACGCCAGATTCTCAAAACTGACTCTTAATCCGGATTCATGCTCACTTTACCACTTTACTAAAATTTGTTCCAAGTAAACAAGCAATTATCATTATACGAGATAAAAGAAAAATATAACATTCAAGAAGCATCAATCCTCATGTCACAATTTCAACACCACAACAATAGCCATATGTTCTCTCTCTTGAGTATTCACAAGATTCCAAGAATTTTAAGAAAATTTCATTCCAAATACTATTCTCTACTCAAATTAGGAATTAGGGTTTTATCAATTTAGGGCTTTCTCTCCTTCTTCATATATGTGTATTTTCTTAACATTAATATACATATTTCATGGAAAGATTTGGAGGAATTTTAATAAAATAAGAGTTTAATCCACTCAATCATCAAATTAAATCTTACGTCACAACCATGCCATAGAAACATCTTCAAAACAAAAAGATACTAGGCCAAAAGTAACCCCACCTTAAGCTATAAGCAAATAACCCAAGCGTCTAGGAGAGTTCTTCACCAAAAACAGAATCCAATTGGTAGAGAGGATGATCTTCACGTATACCTCAATCCTTGAAAGAAAATTAGACTAGATCTTAGAGGAATGAGGGGTATTTAGAGAGAAAATAAGAAGGAGGAAGAGAGAAAATAAAAATGGAAAGAATGGTCTAGAAATGTCCTTTTTAATCTGCTGAAATTGAGCAGACCGCTCGAGCGGTCTTTTCATTGCTCAAGTGGTGAAAAACACCTCTCAATACTTTTGTCTGCAAAACGAGATACTGGGAGCGCTGCATCTTCGCTCGAGCAACCATTAGTTCGCTTAAGCGGTCCACCCTGATCTACAAACTACTGAATGCTCGGTGTGACGACCCAGAATTTTTCCCTCCGCTCGAGCGGAGGAGTTGACGCTCGAGCGGACTTTTGGGGTTCCCAGCAATTTTGCAGATGGCCTGGGATTCTGGGAGTTGTGAATCTCCGCTCGAGCGGAGAAGTTGGCGCTCGAGCGGACTGCTTTATTGGTCTGTGCGCGCTCGAGCGGTTGAAGCGACGCTCGAGCGTGAAAAGTAAGATTACCCTTGGCATTGTAGTAGTGTATTTGGAACCTTTCTATTTTATTTTGGAGTATTGATTGAGATGGTAATATGATGGCAAGGTAAGATAGGACCAAAAACCTTTAATTCGAACAATTTGTTTATGTTCAACAGTCACTCTTTTGCACTTTTCTTTTTCCACACTTTGAACTTGGATGTGTGGTTAGAACCATTGGAAAGCTTACTTCTGGGGCTTCAATTTGGGCACAAGAACGACCTAAAACGGAGTCCGGATGGGAGAGTTACACCTGTTTAAAGTTTCGAAATTTGTGCTGGGTACAGGTCCGCTCGAGCGGGAATTGGGACGCTCGAGCGGGAATAGCGCGTACAGCAGCTTAAAATCGGGATTTCTAGATCATTCTTGATATTTTCCTTTCCCCTCTTCTTTTCTCTCCTTCAAGGTCCGAAACCCTAGCCCCAAAACCTTGATTTCCTTTACTTTGATCAACAATCCACCATGGTTTTGGCATCAAGAATGGAGAACAAGGGAGGATCGATGTTTTTACCCGATTAGAACTTGGATTTGTGAAGGCTTCTTCTCAAGCTCACTTCTTTGCTTGATTATTGAGGTAAGGGTTTGAATACTCTTCATTTGAAGATGTTGGGAGTTAATTAATGGGTTAAAATTGTGAATTATGAGTCCTAGGTGTATAATCAATGGAAAAGTTGGAATAAAAAGTGTTGGGTTAATAAGTTTGATTATTTCTTGAAATATCCATATTTTCTTGAAACCATAGGTTGATTAAAGATGATAACCAAAGATTTAACCCAAATTGAAAGTAGAATAATGAAATTGAGGTATTGAATCATGTATATGCAAATTTAATTGGAATTTGGTGATACTTGGAAATTATGTTTAAAATTGCGAATGAACTTTGTTATGAGCATGGTGGAAGGTGTTGTCGGAGACAACTATGAGTTTTGTTTAGATGATCTAATATGTTTATTTTGTAAAAAAATATATATAATTAAATCTATTCGATAATCGTAGTCTCTTACTTTTATTACGTTTTTCTCTGAAAATAAAATAAAATAAAATAAAAGATTAATGTATTTTTTAAAAGTAAACCTTACATTTTAAATAATAATAATAATAATAATAATAATAATAATAATAATAATAATAAAATG
>NW_021027047.1:1227883-1241253 GCF_004153795.1 Camellia sinensis
ATGGAGGGAGCAAAAGCAGGCAGCTGTTCTAAAATGATCTGCAAAAGCAGATGCACAGTAGTCAGCCGCCAAAAATTGCCATCTTGGCCAAAGTTAGTGCCGACCGGCATTAAATAGTGCTACGGCAACAAAAAGCTGCCTGGCCTGGCTCAATAAAAAGGCAAATGGAAGTACAAGAAACCCAGCCCGTTGGCCTTATGACCCTGCCGGTGGTGGTGTGGGGATGTCTACAAAGCCCTACCTTGCTCTCCTACGATCCTTAGAACGCAAAACACAAGTGTTTGGTGTAAAAACCAGACACTTAAACAGTCAAGTCGGAGATCCTGAGGCAAGAGCGAGCCGAGACCCCGGAAACTCCCAAACGAACACAAACACGAATAATCAACCGTGTTCAATTTCAACGGGACGTCCAATCTTGAGGACGCGTCAAAACATGGGGTGTTACACTACGCTAGTGTTGTTTGGTTGTTTTTATGTCCTCTATATGTGGAAGTATGAGTACGATCACCTTGTTTCGCGTAGTGATGGCTGGTTCATTCTCACACTTTCTACGTGGTTTGTGTTTGGGTTGTTTTTGTTCCTCTCTGCGTGGTATGAGTTTGGGTTCGTTTTTAGGTCCTCTCTATGCGGTAGTGGTAGTTGGTTTGCTTCTTGTACCGTCTCTACGCGGAAGTGTAGTTAGGTCACCTGTACGAGTAGTGTAGCTGTGTTGTTTCCTTGCACCTTACTATGAGGTAGTGTAGTTGGTTGCTTTTGTTATCCCTCATATACGTGTGTAGTAGGATCACCTTGCTTCACAGTAAGTGTGGTGTCCATTCTGCACCTTTCTACGCGGCTAGCGTAGTTCATTGTTTGTGTTCCTCTCTACGTGGTAGTGTAGTTTGGGCTGTTTGCACCCTTTAGAGAAGCTGTAGTTTTGGTGTTGTCTCTGTTAACCTTTCTGCATGGAAGGTGTTGGGAATGTTTTGATACGCAAACGGAATATTTCTCTCGTTAATTGATTTTCAATTGTTCTGCATTGCTTGTTTTAATTTCTGTAATTGTCAAGTTTGTCATGCTCGTATCATTCGTAACTGTTGCATGCATCAGATGTTATTAATTTGCATTTTTCCCCTGAGCCTACGGCTGGTTTGATTCCTTGAAGGGATACTGTGCGGCAAACTTTCCGAGTTCAACTAATTTAATTTATGTCTGATTGTTTCCAGTTATGGCTTAATCTAAATGGTCGTCTCTGGGCTTGGCATTCACTCACTCATTTCTATGTTGAGATCATTCAGAGGGAGCAACACTATAGACACCATTTTTTTGACGCCCATAAACTTGGGCAAACTTCCGATGCTCACCCAATGTTGAATCTCGTATACAGTTGACAAACGCTCATTTCCTCAGCAGGAACCCCAGGTTCGGCCTCTGGAGCCTACAAACCTTGCCCCAACTTTTGGTCTCCAGGCTTATTTTTCCAAGCCTGACACCTAGAGGCCTGCAGCAACTAGTGGCCGCCGCCCAAAATGGAGGTACACCATCCCCTTTTAGTGGCTTAGCCAAGCAATAATGGCCGGCAGAACATATATTTCCTACAACTGTTGCCAGCTGTTCCACAGGTGCATGCACTGCACCAGTAATCTCTATATCATTTTCCGAGATAGTACATGTTATTCTATACTTACTTGTATGCCCCCTCTAGAATTTAGGTTAGAAAAATTTGGTGAAGCAAATTCTTGAAAATATTTATTCTCTCTACTTGCAACCTATACACACCTTACCTAACTCCTAACCAATTTTTTAGGGTTTTTTGCTAAGGTTATTGTGCTTGAATTTTAGCTCTTGAGGGTGGGAAATTGTTGGTTTATAACTCAAGGATTGCTCCTCTTCAAGAGATATAATTCTGGTTTTTTACACTACTTCTTCCTATCTTTCCGACTGTTTTAGATTTATTTTTCACTATTTTATGGGCTGAAGCTTGTGTTTAAGGCTATTAAAGGTAGAGGGGTAATCACCTTTCTTTGAACCTAGCTCCTAAGCCTTTACACTTGTGTTTCTCACATCCTTTCCTCAACTTTTTTCCAACTTTTTACCACTAATTTTTCAGAGTTTTTCAGAGGCTAAATATTGGTTTGTAGGTTCCCAAAAGGGAGGGGTTAACCACCTCTCCTTAAGCTTGTTTACTAGCCCATTTCTCCATTATTTTAGCTTGTTTTTCTAGCATTTTTCAACTCAATTCTAGCACTATTTTTTTTGCTATTTTAGGACTATTTGGGTCGTTCATTTCATTGGGTGCTTTGTTTAGCATGTTGTAGTGTAGTGGTCCTCATAGTTTTGGTGGTTTAGCCTTAGCCACCAATCTATTCGAGTTGATAGCATTTATTTCATGCTTTTCCTACTTGTGCTACATAGAATCATCTCTTATACAACCTCTCTCTTTCTTGGCTTTTTATTTCTTTGAGATCGTTTCAACCAAGTGTTGTTTAAGCCTTGAGAAAGGGACCATACAATGTTAAATGGTTTAATCTCTTCGGAGGTTCATTAACCAGGGCACCTTACCCTCTCTCATGCGCAAACAACGCCTTGTTTGACCTTCTTCTCAATTAATGGACTCTAACTATCATTTTGGACAAAAGGACTAAGGAATGGAAACGTAATTGAAACAACTAACAAAATTGGGACTAAAGACATGCAAGAATAAAATTGGTTTGGGTTCAATCGGACGTTAATTGAACCATTGAGTCTTAGGCCATTTCATACTTGTTAATGATAATAATGGTTTGAGAATCAATGTCAACCACTTCCTTGATCAATTCCATGATAAGGGGAGAGTTTTGTTGGTCTTTTATTTCCCTTATGAGCATTTGTCCAATCGAGTCATAGATCATCATGCAACAACTCTGCAACCATTGATGATTTGTGAATCGATTCTACCTCCTTTGAGCAATTTCATGATAGGGAGAGGCAAAGAGGATAAAATCCCCTAGAAACAATATGTTTCTGCTCTATTCTTTTCTACGTAGCAGGGCAATACCAAAATAATGGGCCAGCCGGCCACCATTTGAATCCAGCCGACCACTTTTTTAGCATGCAATGTCATTTTCCTACAAACAGAGCAGTGGCTAAGGGCAAAACAGAAGCATTCTTGCAGACATAATAGTTTTGGTAGCAAAATGAGGCGTTCTAGGCGGTGTTTGTATTGGCATGCAAGGTTCTTTAACCCCCGCTCAAGTTCAATTAGTTTAATTCATAGCTTAGGTTAATTAGTTAATTATTAGTGAGTTGATTCCCTTGAATTGTAATACATCTTGGTTTGTAATTAATTAGTTAATTTAATTTTGACTTGTAATAATTAGCTAGTGTAATTAATAATTCATGTGGCGTTGTAATAATTAGCTTAATTAGCTAGGACATTCATCAAACTCTCTTTCGCAGGAACACTATAATAATGCGTATGTCTTCCAACCCTCATTTTTTTTCTCCCTTTATTTATTTGCTTATGATGGATAAATAGAGCATCATGTTTCTTTTAGCATTTTCCATATTTGCACCCATTTGTCTCACATGCATAAGATTCGGTTCATTATTCTAACGACATTGTCATTTATTACTTCCTTGAATATGTGCTTCACCGCATGCTATCAAAGTGATTCACAAGACAAATTAGACAACCGGACCTATAGTTGCATTTTTGCATGGCTACATTAGTCATATTGTATCGTTAGATCATGCATTTTTTCTAACTCTTTTGTTCTTTCGGTTGCCTTGGAAGTACGATGTGGGCACTTATTGCTAGCATACCGCATGCATGTGATTGTTGCCACATCTAGTATATTTATCATGAGGCTAAGTGCTTAACTGATAGAACTTGTTGAATGCCTGCGGATGAAGGCTAATTGCTAAGTTGGATAACTTATGAATGTACATATGAGATTAATTTTTTCAAGTGGTATATATTCAAAACAAGCATAGAATCAAAGTGTTCTAACTTTACAAATTTGTCTATACTTGTGTGCGTTACATAGTAAATTAGCCTAATAAATTGGCAAGAGCATATAATGTAAATAAGAATCACATCATGATTAGTAGAGGCCATCTTTGATCGAGTGAGTGTGCTGAATTCATGACCTTACCCTCTTTTCTCGAGCCGAGACACTTTGGTGATGACAGACACGTGGCCTTTGGCACAAGTAACGAGTTTCCTAAGTTTTCCAAAAAATATTTTAGGTGGCGACTCTAAAATCTGGCAATGCAGTACATTTTTGGCATTTTTTATTCAAAATCGATTTTCCAAAAATTTGCTAGATTTGGAGTCATTTGTGTTTATCTATTTCACATTGCAATTGTGAAATTAGATTCAGGACCATAGGAGTCCGAACTGTAGAGCTAATTGTATCCAAAAGGGGCACGAAAAGCAAGCTACAATAAAGTTGAGCTTATACCCAGTAGGAATACATTAACCAAGTATAATCTAATCATTTTGAACAAGCACCTGGCACTGTAATAACTGAAACATATAAATAATTAATACTGATAAATAATAAAAAAATCATTAAAGTACACTTCTACCCACACAAAACCATTCTCAACATTAGAAAAAGAAATGCACCATGAGTCCCATACAAGAGTCAAACATATACACAAGTCACTTTCATTTAATACTATTCTCACATTTCCGATTATTATATAGTAGGATTGGGCACCCAAAATCATCATTTTACCACTTTTGCCGACTACAATACGGAAGGACCAGTGACACCCAAAAATATTTTCCATATTCGTCTGGCAATAAGTGTAGACAGGGCAATTGGGCACCTTGACTCCTCGTACGGGTACCACACAACGCCAGATTCTCAAAACTGACTCTTAATCCGGATTCATGCTCACTTACCACTTTACTAAAATTTGTTCCAAGTAACAAGCAATTATCATATACGAGATAAAAGAAAAATATAACATTCAAGAAGCCATCAATCCTCATGTCACAATTTCAACACCACAACAATAGCCATATGTTCTCTCTTTTGAGTATTCACAAGATTCCAAGAATTTTAGAAAAATTTCATTCAAATACTATTCTCTACTCAAATTAGGAATTAGGGTTTTATCAATTTAGGGCTTTCTCTCCTTTTCATATATGTGTATTTCTTAACATTAATATACATATTTCATGGAAAGATTTGGAGGAATTTTAATAAATAAGAGTTTAATCACTCAATCATCAATTAAATCTTACGTCACAACCATGCCATAGAAACATCTTCAAAACAAAAAGATACTAGGCCAAAATACCCCACCTTAAGCTATAAGAAATAACCCAAGCGTCTAGGAGAGTTCTTCACCAAAACGAATCCAATTGGTAGAGAGGATGATCTTCACGTATACCTCAATCTTGAAAGAAATTAGACTAGATCTTAGAGGAATGAGGGGTATTTAGAGAGAAAAAGAAGGAGGAAGAGAGAAAATAAAAAGGAAAGAATGGTCTAGAAATGTCCTTTTTAATCTGCTGAAATTGAGCAGACCGCTCGAGCGGTCTTTTCATTGCTCAAGTGGTGAAAAACACCTCTCAATACTTTGTCTGCAAACGAAATACTGGGAGGCGCTGCATCTTCGCTCGAGCAACCATTAGTTCGCTTAAGCGGTCCACCCTGATCTACAAACTACTGGAATGCTCGGTGTGACGACCAGAATTTTCCCTCCGCTCGAGCGGAGAGTTGACGCTCGAGCGGACTTTTTGGGGTTCCCAGCATTTTGCAGATGGCCTGGGATTCTGGGAGGTTGTGAATCTCCGCTCGAGCGGAGAAGTTGGCGCTCGAGGCGGACTGCTTATTGGTCTGTGCGCGCTCGAGCGGTTGAAGCGACGCTCGAGCGTGAAAGTAAGATTACCCTTGGCATTGTAGTAGTGTATTTGGAACCTTCTATTTTATATTTGGAGTATTGATTGAGATTGGTAATATGATGGCAAGGTAAGATAGGACCAAAAACCTTTAATTCGAACAATTTGTTTATGTTCAACAGTCACTCTTTTGCACTTTTCTTTTCCCACTTTGAACTTGGATGTTGGTTTAGAACCATTGAAAGCTTACTTCTGGGGCTTCAATTGGGCACAAGAACGACCTAAAACGGAGTCCGGAGGAGAGTTACACCTGTTTAAAGTTTCGAAATTTGTGCTGGGTACAGGTCCGCTCGAGCGGGAATTGGACGCTCGAGCGGGAATAGCGCGTACAGCAGCTTAAAATCGGGATTTCTAGATCATTCTTGATATTTCCTTCCCCTCTTCTTTCTCTCCTTCAAGGTCCGAAACCCTAGCCCCAAACTTGATTTCCTTTACTTTGTATCAACAATGTTCCTGGTATCAAGAATGGAGACAAGGGAGGATCGATGTTTTACCCGATTAGAACTTGGATTTGTGAAGGCTTCTTCTCAAGCAACTTCTTTGCTTGATTATTGAGGTAAGGGTTTGCATACTCTTCAATACTTATATTCATAGATAGATTTGTGACTTTTATTATCTAAATACACAATTTCATATTTAGAGCATGTAGTGTATAGTATGAGATTTGGGTTTTATGGTTTGAAGATGTTGGGAGTTAATTAATGGGTTAAAATGGTGAATTATGAGTCCTAGGTGTATAATCAATGGAAAAGTTGGAATAAAAAGTGTTAGGTTAATAAGTTCGATTATTTCTTGAAATCTTCATATTCTTGAAACCCTAGGTGTTTAAAGATGATAACCAATGAATTGGCCAAATTGAAAGTAGAGTAATGAAATTGAGATATTGAATTAGATGTGTTCAAGTTTAATTGGAATTTGGGAATATTTGGAAATTATGTTTACAATTTGCGAGATGAACCTTGTTATAAATGTTGGAATTCATGCTATCATGAAAGGAAAAATTAGGAGAATAATTTAGTAAGGATATGGATGACATGAATCGATTTTTGGAATGTTAAATGAGATTCAAGGTTTTATTTGTATTATGTTGAATTGCCAATAGTATTAATGAACAAATGATGTTGTACCATGATGAATTATGTTTGATTATCGTGACTTGTGTAGGATTAGCTACAAGGACGGACTACGCACCTGACACTGTGAGTAGTAGTACAAAAATGTACATGTTATATTGTTGAAATTATTGTCACTAATGCTCTGTTCTTTGTAAGTGTTCTACGAATACTATAAAAATTGGAAGTTATGTGACTCCATGTGAATTGGAAGTTATTTTTTTGTTACAAGTTTATAATTATCTTGTTATAGTTTGGCATATTTATAAGTCAAGTATGTTATGAGCTCAAGAGCGTTACAAGTTATTGTGTTGGCAAATTCAAGTATATACAAGTTTAAGTAAATTTGCAAGTTCAAGTATTACAAGTTAAAGTAGTTGTACGAGTTTTACGTATGCTAACAGTCCATGTATGTTACAGTTCACGTATGTTAGAAATTCAAGTGTTACAAGTTTAAGTACGATACAAGCTTAAATGTGTTACAAGTTTATGTATGATAGAAGTTCATGTATGTTCTAAGTTACGCATGTTGCAAGTTCAAGTATGGTTTCAAGTATATTTCAAGAATAGTTCAAGTATGGTTTCAAGTATATTTCAAACATGTTCAAGTATGGTTCCCAGTATATTACAAGTTCAAGTATGTTTCAGGTATGCTTCAAGTAGTTACGAGCTCAAGTATGTTTCAGGTATATTTAAATATGTTACAAGTTTAAGTATGCTTTATGCCACTTTCAAGGGCTTCATGCCACTTTTCAAGGGCTTTAATGCCGAACATGGTTACAAGGGCTTCATGCCACTTTCAAGGGCTTCAATGCCAATATTGTTACAAGGGCTTTATGCCATTTTCAAGGGCTTTAACGCCAACAAGTTTCAAGGCCTTAGCGCCATATGTTACACAGGGCTTTATGCCATTTCAAGGGCCTTAACGCAACAATTCAAGGCCTTAGTGCCATATGTTACAAGGGCTTTATGCATTTTCAAGGCTTTAACGCCGACAATTCAAGGGCCTTAGTGCCATATGTTACAGGGCTTTATGCCACAAGTTACAAGGGCCTCGTCCAACGTTTCAAGGGCCTCGTGCCACCATGTTTCAAAGGCTCTATAGCCATCATGTTTATGTTGCAGGATTGGGCTTAAGGCCATATGAAATGAAAACAGGAACAGATTAACTACATGATCTTCGCATTTATTTATGCATTGTTATGTATTATGTTTAAATTGTGCATTTATGTTTCATACTATTCACTGAGCCCGGCTCACCCTCTGTTATGTCTGTTTCTGTAGGCACTCAACCTGGAGATTTAACCTGCACCTGTGGCATTTGTTACCCAGTTGTCAAACCCTGAGTATCAAAGCTATTAGATGTTGATTGTTCAAGTTATGGAGTTTTGCTAAGTTTTAATTTGTACCCTAATTGTCTGTTAAGATCGGCGTATATGTATATGTACATAGCTATCTTCGGGTGCATGACAATGTATATTATCTGCATTATGTTTTGTTTGGGATCCTGGCATAGTAATGGTAGCTCAATGGATATGTTTATTATTATTATTATTATTATTTTACGCTATTATATACTATTAAATGCTTCTGTTCAGGCCCCATAGATTATATTCATCAGGCTTTATGTCTTTTTTCTGAGGTGGTCATGCCCAAACTTTTAGGGGCGAGTTCTGGGTGTGACAAGTGGTATCAGAGCACGAGTTGCTATCTCACACATGGATCCATTGAGCTGTAGGGTGTCTAGAAAAGACTTAGGCTTCATGCGTGACATCCTTAGTACATACGAAAAGACTGATAGCAACGGTAAATGTAATATGTTCACGTTAACGATTATGAGCCATGTTTATTGTACATTCCTTGTATATATATTGTGATTGATTGTTGTGTAGAGCATGGCGGAAATAAGGATAGAGGACCACCTTGGGTGGGTTGGTTAGACAAAATGAAAAGGGAAAGTGATTGGTAAGTAATGTACATGCAATTTTTGGTTGTTATTTTGAACTGATAGTTACCTATCATTTATTTAGATGACTTGCAAATTGCTTAAACATTAAGTATGGAATATTTATGATACATTTATGTCTTCCTTGTCATGGTACTGTTTGGGCCTATGATTTGAAAAAAAATAAATAAATAAATATTGTGATACATACTTTGATTATCTTATTTTGTTAAGCGCATGACAATGACATGATACGACAAGCAATGCTTTATTTTCTGATGTGTTATGTTACGAAGTAAGGAATGATGATCAATACATGTAAAAATATTCATGGCATCCTTAGTATAAGGCCCTTGCCCGGGGGTAATGATACCGTGGTTCCAGTATGTTACAAGATATGTTTTGCCATCGACGGTCTTGTACGGATGGTGCCACCGACGATCTTGTACGGGTGGATTATGATCAAACATAAACTCTGATTTCTGTTTCCGATTCAAGTATACCTAGGAATATGTATGAATATGTTTCTATTTATCTGTTTCGTTTATGTGCAATCAGGATTTGATTATGGAATCTGTGAATTGTGATTTGAAGTCTGTAATCCTGTTTGTTTACTTGTATTCTGTAATTTGCGATCAGGATTTTTTTTGTAAAAATGATTGAATGATATAAAGGACCTCACCCACATCACGTGTCTACTTACACGAGTCAAAAAGAAAATAAAGAGAGCAGCTATTGACTACATCGACGTCAAACTAAATGATCGGTGAATAGCTAAGCTATTGCAAGAATTCAAATTCTGTTTTTGTATATTAAGTGATTTAAGATTGAGAAATCATTCCTGTGAACTATTTGTGTAACTATGCAAATGTTAGCGATTATGACATTGTCCTGTATCACCTATATGGCAATTATGATGTGAACTGTTTTGCATGATATCGTGGATTTTGGTGAAAACAAATGGACATGGGAATATCCCATTTTGTTAATAGGTTAGCAATACGTATTGGACATTTACCTTCTCTTGCATATTTAGACAACCTTGTACAATAGTCACTACATGATTATAAATTGATTGAGCTCGATGATTGGTCTCTAATTTTTGTATGACTGTTTGTTGATCCACAATAAGTACAAGATGTGAATACGAAACCATGTGATTGACCTCGTGTCTTCCAGTAAGAAAAAGAAGAATTGTTTGATGATAGAAAAAAAGAAGAAGAGAAGAGGCCAAATTAATTTGTGCTATGACAAGAAAAAGTGCTAGTAAAGGAAAATATCATACCTTACGGTTATGATTGATTAATCAAGTGAGATTTTGAATTCGATTTTTAGCCTTGCTTTGATAGCTGTATTTATTATCCAGATTTGAACTTATGATGGCATGATCAGGTGTTTATAATGGGGATTCTTCTTCCCACCGTTCCGATCTTGTCAACAATTAGTAAATGTGGTTTTGATTCCACATAATGATATGATTTTGATATGTTTTCGGAAATGAAATATGACTTTGAGCTTATCACTGTATTGGGGACTGATGAAATGGAATATATCGCGCCTCTTAGGCAGAACCTTATTTGGTAGGTTCTAAGATCTGATTCAATGATGCAAAATTGGATTTTAATTTGACCACGTAATTAAGTTATTTTGAGAACTATATGTAACCGTAATGGTCATGTACCACCGAGTAAATTGCCTAATAAGATTCACTTAAGGAATTAATGCATGCTGTAGGAATTTATAAATCATGTTTTTCAGTCCTTGTTTTGTACTTTTAAATATTTACGGTGAAATCCCCTGAGCAGTTAAGACTAAATAGTGAAACCATGTTTAAGGATGCCTATCTGTTTAACAAGAAACGTATCTGTTAGACTTAGAATAATCGAATAAGGTATTGGAAGCCTTCAAGGTTTAATTATCTGAATTGATTATGTATCTGTGATCAGCATAATTTTTATGCAATCTTAAGTATATTTACGAGATTTCAATTTCGGAATGATTTAACGACTGGATTTTGTCCTATATGTTTTTATATATATGACTATCTATATGTATACCTAAATCTTCTTACGTACGGAAAGGAATAAGGGTTGAAAAGAAGAGCATAGATCTTCTAGGGAGCAAAGGAGAAAGTGAAAGAGGGTATAGAAATCCTAAAGCTTAAGGTATGTTGTTTGGCCTCTCTTGAAGTTAAGTAGGAACTCCTCTACGTAATTGTTTTTAAGGAGTAATTGTATGATGGTCTTCACTGTTTTTTTTTAATGTCAAGAGGAATAAAGAATTGGTGATGCCGTTAAGTGAAATATAATCGAAAATTTGTTGTTAATTGAGAAGTTGTTATGGACTTTGGGATTATAAATGCTTAGTGTTGCTCCTTACCCGTTGAATTCTGATATGTATGTGTTGATCGAAAGTATTTGTGACCCAACCCTATCGCAAGTGTGGGTCTAGTTTTGGAACATTACAGGGTGTGTTTCCGTTCATGTTTGAATTGTCTTCTATTTGGTTTCTCCAATTTCAAGGACGAAATTTTTTAAGGAGGGAAGGGTGTGACGACCCAGAATTTTTCCCTCCGCTCGAGCGGAGGAGTTGATGCTCGAGCGGACTTTTGGGGTTCCCAGCAATTTTGCAGATGGCCTGGGATTCTGGGAGTTGTGAATCTCCGCTCGAGCGGAGAAGTTGGCGCTCGAGCGGACTGCTTTATTGGTCTGTGCGCGCTCGAGCGGTTGAAGCGACGCTCGAGCGTGAAAAGTAAGATTACCCTTGGCATTGTAGTAGTGTATTTGGAACCTTTCTATTTTATTTTGGAGTATTGATTGAGATGGTAATATGATGGCAAGGTAAGATAGGACCAAAAACCTTTAATTCGAACAATTTATTTATGTTCAACAGTCACTCTTTTGCCCTTTTCTTTTTCCACACTTTGAATTTGGATGTGAGGTTAGAACCATTGGAAATCTTACTTCTGGGGCTTCAATTTGGGCACAAGAACGACCTAAAACGGAGCCCGGATGGGAGAGTTACACCTGTTTAAAGTTTCGAAATTTGTGTTGGGTACAGGTCCGCTCGAGCGGGAATTGGGACGCTCGAGCGGGAATAGCGGGTACAGCAGCTTAAAATCGGGATTTCTAGATCATTCTTGATATTTTCCTTTCCCCTCTTCTTTTCTCTCCTTCAAGGTCCGAAACCCTAGCCCCAAAACCTTGATTTCCTCTACTTTGATCAACGATTCACCATGGTTTTTGCATCAAGAATGGAGAATAAGAGAAGATCAATGTTTTTACCCGATTGGAACTCGGATTTGCGAAGGCTTCTTCTCAAGCTCACTCCTTTGCTTGATCTTTGAGGTAAGGGTTCTAGTTTTCTTCAATACTTACATCAAGAGATAGATTTGTAGTATTTTCATTGTATAAATGCACGGATTTTCATTTTGAGCATATAGAGTAATTATGAGATTTGGGAATTTCGGGTTTGAAGCATTGAGGGTTCAATTGATGAGTTAAGGTGATGGAGTATGACCCTTAGATGTATAATCAAGGAGAAAATTGGGATGTAAGGTCATGGTATGAGAAGTTTGAATTTTTATGGAAAACTTTATATTTTTCTTGAAACCCTAGGTTAATTTGTGATGCTAAATAATGATTTTTGCCCAAATTGAAAATAGAATCATGGAATTGGTGGGTTGAATTATGCATGTACAAGTTGAATTGGATTTTTGAGATGTTTTGAAATAATGTTAAAATTTGCGAATGAACCTTGTTATGAGCATTGTGAATCATGTTAAAATGAGAAAGGAAATTAGGGGAAATGACTCAGAAAATTAATGTGTGACCTCATATGTGTGTAGGACACGCTTCGGGAGGAATAAATGCTCTACCAGCACACTGTGAGTAATAGTACAGAGATGTACATTTTATTTATTATTGAGAATTATTATCACTAACGCTCTGTTTCTTGTAAGTGTTTCTTGTAAGTGTTACACGAACATGTTACATGAACAATTATGATGAGTGAAAGTCAATGTGAACGTTGAAAGATTAGCATATAACGGTATGACTTTAGAATGACTTCGTTCTATTAATAGCGAATAATAATTCTCTATTATCTATAAGCAATTTACGTCGTTTCTTAATGAATAAATAGAATTATGTTCATCTTTAAGCCAAGTATCTGTATGAAACTGAGATTATTCTATTGTGTTACTTATGGACCCGAGGTCATCAAGAACCTGTGACACGCATGCAATGTTTAATATTATTATGTGGCCTCAGTTAATAATTGTTATGATTATTATTATTCAATTGTTCGCGAGACACCTGTATTAATTTGTAATCAGGCCATGGGAAACTTATGTGCATTATTGCATACTGATACTTTAAGAAGACTGAAATCATCCTCATTACAAGTTACATGGGCTTCATGCCATCACAAGTTA
>NW_021027047.1:1241846-1333993 GCF_004153795.1 Camellia sinensis
TGAGGAAGATAAATGTTATATGTTTATGTAAATGATTCAAGGAAGATAAATGTTATATGTATATAAATGATTCAAGGAAGATAAATGTTATATGTATATAAATGATTCAAGGAAGATAAATGTTATATGTATATAAATGATTCAAGGAAGATAAATGTTATATGTATATAAATGATTCAAGGAAGATAAATGTTATATGTATATAAATGATTCAAGGAAGATAAATGTTATATGTATATAAATGATTCAAGGAAGATAAATGTTATATGTATATAAATGATTCAAGGAAGATAAATGTTATATGTATATAAATGATTCAAGGAAGATAAATGTTATATGTATATAAATGATTCAAGGAAGATAAATGTTATATGTATATAAATGATTCAAGGAAGATAAATGTTATATGTATATAAATGATTCAAGGAAGATAAATGTTATATGTATATAAATGATTCAAGGAAGATAAATGTTATATGTATATAAATGATTCAAGGAAGATAAATGTTATATGTATATAAATGATTCAAGGAAGATAAATGTTATATGTATATAAATGATTCAAGGAAGATAAATGTTATATGTATATAAATGATTCAAGGAAGATAAATGTTATATGTATATAAATGATTCAAGGAAGATAAATGTTATATGTATATAAATGATTCAAGGAAGATAAATGTTATATGTATATAAATGATTCAAGGAAGATAAATGTTATATGTATATAAATGATTCAAGGAAGATAAATGTTATATGTATATAAATGATTCAAGGAAGATAAATGTTATATGTATATAAATGATTCAAGGAAGATAAATGTTATATGTATATAAATGATTCAAGGAAGATAAATGTTATATGTATATAAATGATTCAAGGAAGATAAATGTTATATGTATATAAATGATTCAAGGAAGATAAATGTTATATGTATATAAATGATTCAAGGAAGATAAATGTTATATGTATATAAATGATTCAAGGAAGATAAATGTTATATGTATATAAATGATTCAAGGAAGATAAATGTTATATGTATATAAATGATTCAAGGAAGATAAATGTTATATGTATATAAATGATTCAAGGAAGATAAATGTTATGTGTTTGTGTAAATGATTCAAGGAAAGTACATAAGTAAGAGAAAGAATGAAACAACCCACCTATGATTCTGGAATTCTGTAAGACTCTGAATTAAGTTTTCTATGATAATGTTTGGGCTAAATGCCAACAAGTTTAATGCCAATATATGTAAGAGCTAAAGGCCAACAAGTCTAAATAATCAAGAAATGCTCTAGTTATGATATGTTACGTTTGAATTAATAAATTCATGATATCCTTAGCACCTGGCCCTTACCCGGGGTTAATAATACCGTGGTTTAAATAATTAAGTTACAATTGTATGTACGTTACAAGTTCAAGTATATGACAAGTATAAGCATGTTACAAGTTCACGTATGCTATAAATTTAAGTATGTTACAAGTTTAAGTACGATACAAGCTTAAGTATGTTACAAGCTATGTTACAAGTTTACGCATGTACAAGTTTCAAGTGTATTCAAGGGCCCTGTGCCACAAGTTTCAAGTGCATTTTCAAGGGCTTTAATGCCAATATATTTTCAAGGGCTTCATGCCATTTTCAAGGTCTTTAATGCCAACATGTTTACAAGGGCTTCATGCCATTTACAAGGGCTTTAATGCCAATATATTTTCAAGGGCTTCATGCCATTTTCAAGGGCTTTAATGCCAACACGTTTCAAGGGCCTTAGTGCCATTTACAAGGGCTTTATGCCACAAGTTACAAGGGCCTCGTGCCACACGTTTCAAGGGCCTCGTGCCACACATTTCAAGGGCCTCGTGCCACACGTTTCAAGGGCCTTAGTGCCATTTACAAGGGCTTTATGCCCCAAGTTACAAGGGCCTCGTGCCACACATTTCAAGGGCCTCGTGCCACACGTTTCAAGGGCCTTAGTGCCATTTACAAGGGCTTTATGCCACAAGTTACAAGGGCCTCGTGCCACCATGTTTCAAAGGCTTTATAGTCATTATGTTTATGTTGCAGGATTGGGCCTAAGGCCGTTATGTACTTTGCACAGATTCAGACTAACTATGTGAACTCTGCACTTTTTTATTCATTAATATGAATTATGTTTCAAGTTAAGCATTGGTTTATGTATGTATTACTATTCACTGAGCCAGCTCACCCTCTGTTATGTCTGTTTCTGTAGGTTACCAATCAGGCAGTCAGTCCTAGCCAAGACGCCGCTTCCTTTTGTCAACCTTCATATGTTCAGGCACTGTTTAAGTCATTTAATTTCTTAAGTTGTCAAGATGTTGGTTTGCTTGTGAGTGTCCATCTAAGGTTGTCGTATATACCTTTCATGTTTGTCTTTGTATACGCCCGACTGGAGGGCTAGAACTGTAAATGTGTATGTACATACTCTGGGATATAGTTTGGAACTTTATTTATCCGGTACAATGCATGTGATGAATGAGATCCTGGCATGTAGGAGTAGCTCAATGGAGTTTAATTGTTCATTATTATTTATCTATTTATTTTTAATGCTTCCGTTCAGGCCCCATATGATATATATATATATATATATAACAGGTTAAGTGTCCGTTACTGAAGTGGTCATGCCCAAACTTCTAGGGGCGAGTTGTAGGTATGACATTCCTTCTAAGAGACATCTTCGTCAACTTCAATTTCTGTCTAATCTAGAACGTGAGAGGGATCGGGTTCATATTTGTGAAGCATTGATACATGGAACACATTATACACCCCGGAGAGTTGAGGTGGTAAAGCAAGACGATAGACAACTTCTCCTATCTGCTCAATAATCTCAAAAGGGTTAATAAATCAGGGAGATAACTTTCCACTCCTGCCAAATCTTATCAATCCCTTCCTCAGAGAGATCTTCAAAATACATTGTCATCTACATCAAAAGATAACAGTCGTCGCCTCCGATCAGCATAGCTTTTCCGACGGTTTTGGGCCATAATCAATCTTCTCTGAATAAGAGCTATTTTCTTTGTAGTCTCACGAACTAATTCAGGCCCAAGCATTGGTGAGTCCTCTACTTCTGCCCAGCATAACGATGATCTACAAGGACGTCCATAAAGAGCTTCGAAAGGTGCCATTTCAATACTAGCCTGATAGCTATTGTTATAAGCAAATTCAATTAAGGGTAGGTGTTTTTCCCAGGACCCTTTAAAATCTTGCACACATGCTCTCAACATATCTTCTAAAATTTGGATGGTATGCTCAGATTGCCCGTTGGTCTGTGGATGATAAATAGTACTGAAATTCAATTGGATACCCAAAGCACTCTAAAGACTTTGCCATATCCTGGTTGTAAAGCGAGGGTCTCTATCGAACACTATACTCACTGGAACCCCATAGAGGCGAATACACTTTATAGAATCCCCCTTGCTCATGGCAAAAACGTGGGCTGATTAAGTAAGTCTGTCTACAATCACTCATATCACATCATTACTTCTTTGTGTTCTAGGAAGGTCTGTAACAAAGTCCATATTAACATGCTCCCATTTCCATTCAGCAACTGGGAGAGGTTGTAGTTATCTTGCCAGTCTTTGGTGTTCAACTTTAACTTGTTGACAGGTTAAACATTTGGACACAAATAAAGCTACATCCTTTTTCATACTCCTCTACCAGAATTGTCGGCTGAGGTCATGATACATTTTGGTTCCTCTTAGATGCACTGTAAGACGCGAGTGATGAAAGTTCCACAAAAATTTATCCCTCAAGGATTTCAGCACAAACAATCAGTCAAAGTAACGAACACTAGAGTCGGTATAGATGTTTAGGCCCCTTTCTTCTTTTCCTTTGGAAATTTTCTCTCGAATTGCATCCACCTTTGGATCACCCAATTGTGTTTCAGCCACTCACATAACAAGGGTGGGTTGTGCAACGGTGGTGAATAGGATGGCTTGTTCAAAAGACTCATGGAATTGCAAATCAAATTCACTAACATCCCTCATCATCTTCCATTCCCTCACCGCTAGGCTGGCTATAGTACTCACAGATTTTCTACTCAAAGCATCCACTACGATAGCCTTACTTGGGTGATAATGTATTTCAAAGTCATAGTCCTCCAAAAACTCCATCCATCTTCGTTGACACTAGTTCAAATCTTTCTGAGAGAATAGGTACTTAAGGCTCTTGTGATCTGAGAAGAATTCAAATTTCTCACCACACAAATAATGTCTCCAAAGTTTCAAGGCGAAAACAACGGTGGCAAGCTCTAAATCGTGCGTCGGGTAGTTTCTCTCGTGAGGCTTTAGTTGTCGCGAACCGTATGCTACCACTTTTCCTTTTTGCATCAAAACGCATCCTAACCCTTCCTTAGAGGCATCACAATATACAGTATACCCAAGCCACTTTCTAGAATGATAAGAGTAGGAGCGGTAGTCAATCTGAGCTTTAGTTCCCGAAAAGAACTCTCACAAGCTTCACTCCAAACGAATTTCACTCCCTTCTGAGTTAATCTTGTTAAAGGTGAAGAGATTAAAGAGAAATTCCTCACAAACCGGAGGTAGTAACTGGCTAAACCCAGGAAACTACGAATTTCGAAAGTGGTTTTTGGTTGTTCTCAATTTTGTACTGCCTCTATCTTTGAGGAATCCACCATAACCCTATCTCCGAAGGCTACATGACCCAAAACTTCACTTCTGGAAGCCAAAACTCACATTTTTCATATTTCGCATACAGATGGTGCTCCGTAAGAAGTTGTAAGATAGTACAAAGATATCCTTCATGCTCTTCTTCAAAAAGCGAATAGATAAGAATGTCATCTACGAAGACGACCACAAATTTGTCATGAAATTCCTGAAAAATTCGATTTATTAAATCCATGAATGTAGTTGGTGCATTAGTTAAAACAAATGGCATAATTAGAAACTCATAGTGATAATATCTAGTACGAAAAGCAATCTTGGGAATATCCTCTCTAACTTGAATCTAGTGATAGTCTGACCTTAAACCTATCTTCGAAAAGCAACAAGAACCTTGAGTTGGTCAAAAAAATCATCGATCCTTGACAAGGGGTATTTGTTCTTAACTGTAACATTGTTTAATTTACAATAATCTATGCACAATCTCAATGACCTATCCTTCTTTTTAGCAAACAAGGCTGAAGTTTCCCAAGGTGAGGTGCAAGGGTGTATGAAGCCCTTACTTAGGAACTCTTGCAACTGTTTCTTCAGAATAACCAAATCAGCTAGAGCAAATCTATATGGCAACAAGGGGATAGGTGGTGTACCTGGTATTAAGTCTATAGAGAACTCAACTTCCCGATGAGGAGGTAATTCAGTGAGATCTTCAGGAAAGACATCGGGATACTCACATACTACCATTGGAAATCCATCCTGAACTGCACCACTTCCGTCATCTAAAAAGGCTACAAAAAGAGAACTAAATTCACCTCGACCACGTGGGTAGTATGACGAAAGTAAGGACCTATCATTCCTATCCCCCAAAAATGTGAAACAATCACTGCCTGGTGTGCATACTGTAACTCTTCTATGATAACAATCTATAATATCCCGATAAAAAGACAACCAGTCCATGCCAAGAATACCATCAAAACCCGACATTTCCAACAATACAAAATTAAACAGAAGTTGTCAACCTGCGACCTCAATTACACATCCCTGACATCCCTGGGTCAGAATGACCTTACCCTTAACAAGTGAATCTACAATAAGTGAAGATTTTAGTTGTTTACTTTCTAACTCCAACAATGATGCAAATGAAGTTGCTATAAATGAATGAGATGCCCCAGTGTCAATCAATACACTAGCCCAGGTATTGAAAATGAGATATGTACCTATCACAATAGCCGGTCCTAAAGACTACTTTGATGCGGCGGCGGTATACACCCTTCCCTGTGATCTCTACTCTCCCACATCACCTCTTTGAATATAAGTCTGATGTGCAGATGTGGCTCCGTGTGCTACCCTGGATGCCTGCTCTAACTGGATCAGTTGATAAGATTGTCTCTGTCCTTGGCCTATCTGGAAACCTCCAGACTGGCGAGATCTGGTCACACTTGTAGACCTTACTCTCTGTGGACAAAACTTCTTTAGATGCCTCGATTGACCACACTAATAACAAGATGGTGACTGACCCCTATCCGATGACTGATTCTGAGAACGAGCAGCTTAAGACTCTGGTCCACCTTTCTACATCGGAAGCTTTATGACCCAATTGGCCACATTTATAACATGCACCATGAATTCGATCCGTGCTCCCTAAACTTCTACCCATCACAGAGTTAGAAGATTTGGCCTGTTGTGGGGGTGACTAAAATGATGGTGACGAACCCCTAGACTTTTTAGAGGCTCTCGACTCATCATTGGATTCAGAATATCCTATCCTCTTCAACTTTTGTCTTGCTTCCTCCACCCGCTACTTCCACTAGGCGATCATAATCACAAATCATATTGCCTACCACCTTCATTAAAAATTTTTGCCTCAACCTCTTCTCAAATTCTAGGCATCAGCGTTCTTCCATTACTACTAGTTTGGGTGGAAAGCAAGATAGACTTGTGAATGTGGCTTCAAACTCGGCCACAAGTGTATCAAGTTGCCTTAACTCCTTAAACTGTTTCCTCAGTCACTCCCTAGTAGTAGGAGGGAGGAACTTTTCTTGGAAAGCATGTATGAATGCCTCCCAAGTATGTTCAACTCTATTCTTGACATACTTCCACCATTGTCCGACCTCTCCCTTTAACTGATAAGACGCTAATGCCACCCGCAATTCATCCTCATGGATGTCCAAGATCTCAAAGGATTTTACAATTTGTTATAGCCACTCATCGGCTTTCATCAGGTCGAGCCCACTCTTGAACTCAGCGGGATTAGAATGAAAGAACTCCTTTTTCATAAAAGAAGCTCTAGTTTCCCCTTCGACTATTCTAGCAGCTTTCTCAACTCTAAGTATCTCCATGGACTTCCTAAGAGCTCCTACCATCTCCCTGGCCAAAGTCCCAATTGCATCTTAGGCTGGAGGGACAGCCGCATCATTTTGTCCCACCCTTTCTTCTTGGGGAGGAAGATCTTACTGAGTCAGAACGCCCCGACTACCCCTACGAGGTCTACCACGACCTCTTCCTCGTCCAGACATCCTATATGAGGTAAAGAGTGAGGGAAATTAACTCATAATCCAAATCCATACAGCACATACTAACTCACATGTCACACACTAGTTAAACATACACCAATACATGGATCTCCACCATATACGGCAAACCACAGAAGCACATAAGCACATAGAGCACAAACATGTTACTCTCCAAAGATACCGACTAGTTGTTTGGCACTTAAGGACCTCATAGTGGAAAAAGCATTGATCAGGTGCCTTTCCAAAAGGACTTTGATGAATGTAATAGGCATAAGTCGTATCCTAGAAGCTTAACCCTATACCCATATAGCCACATAAACATACATGACATGCAAGGAGCATAAGCTCTGCATCCTAGCCTAGTAAACCTATTGTGACAAACTTCACTTCTCACAAGCCCAAGGTATTCAAACCTAGCTAGCTCTGATACCAATTTGTAACACTCTGACATTTCTTATAATAATATATCACAACCATGCATAGCATAATACAATAGAGTCCTCTTTCTCATTGAACTAAAATTCAAAATTTACAATTCCATGTTTACATATTAATCTCAATCTATGTCCTTAGGTAAGTTTAACAAGCTATAAGACTTTACAAAAGAAATTTGCCATTAAGGCATACAAAAGTTTTAAGCTTTCGTCTAAAACAACGAAACAGATTGACAATGCTTGACACAAAACTCTACACTTCTACAAATCAATTTCTTGCACCCAGCTTCCCAACAAAATAAAAGTGCGAACTTCAAGTTATTGAGGTGGTGTGTCACCAATTCTTGAAAAATCAGATAAGGTTGAGCTATACGCGCAGTAGGAATATATTTAACAAAGTATCTAATCATTTGAACAAGCACATGGCACCATTATAACTAAAACAACATAAAATAATTAATACTGATAAATAATTAAAAAAAATTAAAGTACACTTCTATCCCACACAAAATTGTTCTCAACATTAGAAAGAGAAATGCACCGTGAGTCCCATATAAGAGTCCAAACCACATACACAAGTCACTTCCGTTTAATATTATCCCCACATTTATCAACTATTATACGACAAGATGTGGGCACCCAAATCATCCATTTTTCCACTTTTGCCGACTACAATACGACAGGACCAGTGAACACCCAAAAACATTTTCCCACATTCGTCTAGCAATAAGCGTAGACAGGGTAATTGGGCACCTTGAGTCCTCGTGCGGGTACCAACACAACGCTACATTCTCAAAACCGACTTTTAACCCGGACTCATGTTCACTTTACCACTTTACTAAACTTTGTTCCAAGTAAAGAAGCATTTATTATTATACGAGATAAAAGAAAAATGTGACATTCAAGAAGCATCAATCCTCAAGTCACAATTTCAACACCACAACCATAGCCATATGTTCCCCCTCTTCTGTATTCACAAGATTCCAAGAATTTTAAGAAAATTTCATTCCAAATACTATTCTCTACTCAAATTAGGAATTTTGGTTTTATCAATTTGGGGTTTTCTCCCCCTCTTATATGTGTATTTTCTTAACATTAATATACATATTTCACTGAAAGATTTGGAGGAATTTTAATATAAGTTGAGTAATATGTCCCCTTTTTATTAGATAAGAGTTTAATCCACTCAATCATCAAATTAAATCTTATGTCACAACCATGCCATAGAAACATCTTCAAAACAAAGAGATACTAGGTTAAAAGTAACCCTACCTCAAGCTATGAGTAAATAAACCAAGCTTCTAGTAGAGTTCTTCACCAAAAATAGAAATACAATTGGTAGAGAGGATGATCTTCACGTATACCTCACTCCTTGCAAGAGATTTATACTAGATCTTAGAGGAATGAGGGGTATTTAGAGTGAGAAACCTAGGGGTTTTGGATTTAAGACAAGAAGGGGGAAGAGAGAAAAGAAAAATGGAAAGAACAGTCTAGAAATGTCCTTTTTAATTTGCTGAATTCGCGTAGGCCGCTCGTGTGGTCTTTTCATCGCTCGAGGTTGCTTGAGTAGTGAACAACACCTCTTAGTACTTTTGTCTGCAAAATAAGATACTGGGAGACCTGCATCTTCGCTCGTGCGAACATTAGTCGCTCGAGCGATCCACTCTGACCTGCAAAACTACTGGATGCTCGTAATCTTCGCTCAAGCCATACTTTCACCGCTCGAGCGGTCACCTAGAACAAAATGTCACAAGGGTCATGTGATCCTTGCATTTTTTTTTTTTTTTTAAAGGTGGGAAATGACAAAAAATTATTTTCAAAAAGAGTTGACTAAAATAATGATAATAATGAGGTGGAGATAAAAAGAAATAAATATAAAAAATAAGTTAAGTTCTCATATAAAAATCTCACCACCAAACTACTAGCTAAAATAAAATAAAACGCCAATACATTTCACAAAAATATTTAACACCTAAAGAATACGGGGTTTCACAATCCATCCCCTTTAAACAAATTTCATCCACGAAATTTCAATTTCTAATACTCAAAATTTAATATCGACTAACTCTTCAAATAACACGCTTCCACTGCACATCTAATATAAACAATGATTTTTTTTTTTAAACCTCACTTATTGATCATCATTTTTTTTTTATAACCTCAATTGTCAACCATCCAACAAATCCCATGTAAGACCTAATCCCTACGCTCTGATACCATTCTATAACACCCTAACTTTCAGGCCATTAATAAATGAAATAAATCTCAAATTTATAATTCAAGATAACTAATAATCTCAATTGTACAAATCATCTCCAAAAATAATACACACAAATATCTCCAAAGTATAATTTATACAATTGTCTACAAAAATAATAATATAATAGTGAGCCCTAAAATATCTAACTTGGTAAATTCTTGAAATGCTTCAACTCTAATGGTCACTAAATTGGTCCGCACTTGAAAGATAAATTAACTCGGAAAGTATACAATACAACATGAATAAGAAGGTTCATATAGAGAATAAATCAATAGGGAACCAACAATTTACGATATTGCACGAACGATTCGAATCGATAATAAAGTAATTTACCAAATTGCACATATAAATCAACTAAACATATGATAATTTTGCCCATGACCACATACCTGGTCCTATTTAGTACATGACCAGTGACCAACCTCACCAGAGTACAACCGGTTATTTGGGCATATTGGTATAGTTTATTGGCAGTATGTACAAAGTATTTTCACGTCATTTAGTTGACAAATCAACACTGCCAACACAAAATAACTTCATTGAATTTTAGGGCAACTTCACTTCACCTTGTAGACACCCCATTTTTGACCAACCTTAAGACTCAGACGTCATCAATTGAGCACTCGGTGATAGTACATGTTGTGCTCGTTTCGAGCTTCGGAGTTTTGGCTGAGAGCCTTGCCTCCGGGTCTCCGAACTCTTTGTGCTTTGGCTCGGTTTGTGGACCGAACCTTGTTTTCTCTTCCCAGAGGGAGGGAGAGGTCTTGTAGACCATCTTTTTGAGGTCGTAGACCACTTTTCGCGGTCGTAAACCACTTTTTCCCGTTTGGAGATCAATTTCTGATTTTCGGAGCCTTCGGCTGTGCGCCTTGTCTCGGGACCGCTTAACGTTCTCCGTTTGATGTGGTTTTTGAACCACACCTTATTTCCTCTATCTAGAAGGACACTGTAGTCTGGAAGATCACTTTTGTGGTCGTATACCACTTTTGGTGCTCAACAGCTGGGTTTCGAGGCTCCCGGCTGCGCACTTTGCCTCCCGAACTCTTGTTTTGCATCCGTGTTGGTTTGTTTTGGTACAAACCTTGTTTTCCTTGCTTGGAAGGTTGTACAAGGATGGGAGACCAGTTTTTCCCCTTGGAGACCACTTTTCTTCCCGCCAGCCGATTTTCTTGTCGGGAAACTGGTTTTCTTGATCTTTGGGCCATCTTTTCTAGTCTCCCATACCACCATTGGCTTGCTTTTCAGTGTGGAGACCACCAATTCCCCCTGTCGACCACTTTTTTTCCTGGGAGACCACTTGAAGTGGTCGGCCGACCCCTGCAAGTAGTAGGCCGACCACTTTAAGTGGTCGGCAGCTCTCCCATTGTTTTGGCAGACTGTGTAGATGCCAGCTGTGCTAGCTGGAGGGCACAGATTGTATCCTCCATACACGTGTATGGAGGGATGGCATCCAAGTTTTAGCTTCTCCAAGAAGCTTGAACCTTTGTTTTTCTATAAGAGAGGCTCTTTCTCTCCATGGGAGGGGTTCTAAAAAATTTCCTAAGGCATAAGCATATATCTCTCTCTATATCTCTATATTTAGCGCCTAAAGAGTGTGTTGTTCTTCACTTTTGCACCACAACCCTTAACCATACACCCCCATCATTGAATTGAGGTTCTTGGAGGACATTTTTGGAGGTTAAAAAAGATGATTCTTGGCTGAGAAATCTGCTAGTTTTGCAGTGCTTCAAGGGTAACCGCTTTTCTCCCTTTTAAGCTTTATTTTGGTTGCTCTCTTGGTCTCATTTGCATGCTTATTTAGGCCTTGCTTTCAAATGGAAAATTTTTTGTATTTAAGTGTTTTTGATGTTTGTTTAAGGCCTCTTGGGTGTTGAGGGTCTTCTACCCTCTTGCATGCCTTGTTTGGCCTTGTTTTGTGCCATGATTTAAAGCCTTTGAGCTAGTCCTTGCTTGGCCTTCTAGCCATTGAAATCCAGTGGATTTTTAGTAGTAGGCATGTGATTTTGAGGCCTCAAATCAGAGGGGGGTGATCCCCTCTCTTCTTGTTTTGTTTGCTTGCATTTTTGGCCCATCAAAGGAGCATGCATCTTCATACTTTCAAGGCTTGGTTCAGGCACTTTTTCATGACTTTTAGGGCCTTCCTTAGCTCTGTCTAGGGCTGGTTTGGCCACCTTGTGTTTTCTTCTTGTATGTGTAGTGTATTCCTATTTGTGGCTCATCAAAGTAGCATGTCTTTCTAGCATGTATTGGCCCCATTTCAGTAGGTTTTTGGCCATCATTTGACATGTCATGACTTTACTTTTGGCTGGTTTGGTAGTGTCTCGCATGCTCCATATGCTTGTAGTGTAAATCTGTTTACTAGCTTTGTATACATGATGTTTTGGCTCATTATCCTAGCATATTTTGGCTATGCTCTAGCATGATTTTATTCTTATTTTGGGCTGTCTTAGCTTTGTTTTAAGGCTTCTTGGTCGGATGAGGCTTGTCATGCATGCTTGTAGTGTAATAGCCTTGACTAGCTTTGAGTTTTGAGGTCTCTTGTATGCTTAACTTGAGGTATTTGCATGTTTTGGCATTATTGAGAATGATATTTCAGAGCATGTAGGGCTATTACACTTCCATATTTTCTACTCTTTAAGTGCTCTTGAGGGTTGTACGTATGTGCCCTGTTTGTGAGCTATTGCATGAGCCTCATTTTCGTGCCTTTCAAGCCATCATCCCAACTCATTTTTGCTACTGTTTTGGCTTGCATAGGGTCTGTTAGGGGTTAGTTTGGCCATTTGAGCATTATCTTGCATGCCTCTAGTATAATACACTTCACTAGCTTTGACGCTTGAGCCTTTCAACATGCATTTCGTGGGTTGTTGGCATGATTCTAAGTCATTTTACATGCCATTTCAGTGCTGGAACATATGCCATTGTACCCCATGTTTCATCCATTCAATGCTTTTGGAGAGTTGTGTTTTGAGCCTTAAGCTTGGGCCGATATGTATGCATGTTTGTATAGCATCTTTAGTTTCTATCTTAGCATGTATGGCCACTGATTTGGACATGGCTGAGGCCTATCCATTTTGGTTTAAGTCCATTGTACATTGTGTATGCCATGTAGTTCATAGCATTGTGTATGCTAGTATGTTAGTTGCATGTTTTCATGCTTGTCCCTTGCATCGTGTTCATATGCTTGTTTCATTGCATTGAATGTTTGCATGCTTGAGCTGCATTGTGTATGCCATGCCATGCCATGTTGTTTGTTGCATTGTGTTTGGAATAGGAGTTAGTCCAAACATAGGAAGCGAGGGACGTTTCATACTCAAAGTAATGAAACGTGCCTCAATTCTCGGTCACCGACACTCTTGACTATACATGATGGAGTTTTAGGCTTTATGTGTTCGTGTGTGCATTCATTTCATATTGAGTCGTGCAATTTGGATCCTCGGCCATCATGCATCGAGATGCGTGATTGGTGGCCCGAGGGTCGAGAACCACACCCCCTTGAGCTTATGTAATGAGAGGGAGGGTGGTTGTGAATACATGTGTTGCAAATACTTTGCCATGCCCCTTTCTTGATCTTTGTTGTAGCAAACTGAAGTCTGGCAGCAGAAACTGGTCGGCCGACCAGATAAAGTGGCTGGCCGACCACTTTTTCTGGTTTTCAGCACAAAAAGTGGTCGGCAGGTGGCCTCCAATGCCAACAACTGGTCGGCAGCGCTCTTACAGATTCCCATGATGGAGTTTCAGCCTTCTGGAGATTTTTTGCAGTGTTTTGAGACCAGTTGCAAATAGAGGCAAATCGGGGCATCGCAATGGATTTTCACACGAGGTGACCGGGCACGCATCCTTTGCCATCCAAGGCAGAGTTGAGGCAGCCTATTTCATATAGTTTACATGCTTATTCAATTGCTAACTTAGTTAATTTGTTAATTAGTTAGAGTTGTGTAATAATTAGTTGTAGTTTGTTATTCATTCTATTGTGTAATAACTAATTTAACAAGATTAGCTCAAATTAGCTAGTTGGTTCTGTATTACTCATTCGGACCCTCCGTCGAGAGGGCACAACTATTGTAAATAAGTGTGCGTGTGTGTGATACATGTTTCCCAACCCCCATTTCTTTCTCCTTTTTATTTACCAACTTACGATGGTTAGTTTTAGGACATATTTCAATTAGCATCCTTATGCTCGCATGTTTGCATCCATTCATCTGTCTTGCATGCACTGGGCTCGGCGTATCGTGCTAACTACATTGTATTTCAATTCCTGCTTGAATACATGTATCAAATTGCATTTCACATGACATTTTAGAATAGCCGAGCCTATCTTAGTTGCATTTTGTATGTGTTGCATTAGGCATTCTTGACATAGATAGGATCATGCATTGATTTCTAACATAGCTTTTGTTTTGGCTCGGAGTACTCGGTAAGTGTTTATGCTTTAGCATCCTTGCATGTGTGTGACTGACTGCCATGATAGCATGCTTGCCATGAGGCTAACTGCTTATGTGATATAACTGCCTGAATGCCTGTGGGTGAAGGTTGGATTACTTGAATTGAAGGGATTTTTTCACCGAGAGTGAAACAGGAGTTCACGATATCACTGAGTTTTGCATAAAATTCATCGAACGTCTCATCGTCGCGCATAAAAAGGGTTTCAAAGGCGGACGTGAGACGTTGAAGTTTTGCCCTTTTAACAGAGGTGGTACCTTCGTGAATCGTTTCAAGAATATCCCGCGCCTCTTTTGCTATTTCACACGTGCAAATTCGACGGAATTCTTCAGGTGTGACAGAGTAGAAGAGGGAGTTGAGAGCTTTGCTGTTCCAACTCGAATTCTGGTAATCGGTTGTGTCCCATTTATCAAGGGGTTTAGGAATATCAATCCCATCAATGGTGATTGTAGGTTCACTCCACCCAAAGATTACGGAGTGCCAAACTTTCTCATCGATGGATTTTAAAAATGCTCTCATACGAGCTTTCCAATAAGAATAGTTTGTTCTGTCAAGTAATGGGGGTCTATGAGTCGAGTTACCTTCACGAATAGAATCCATGATACTAATCACACAAAATCACACTCCTATAGATTTGAAAAAACAAAGAGTGACCCGCTCTAATACCAATTGAAAATCCTACGTGATTTGTGATTAGATCAAGATTAACTTATTCCAAAACCCAATAAATTCAAAAACTCTCAACCTAAAATCATCAAACACTTACGAGAGTGATTTTAGTTTGTTTGTTTTTGAGAATAAACAATAAATCGACACAAACGATTTTTTACGTGGAAAAAACCACAATTGAAGAACCTTCAATTGTAATCAAAAACCACGGGCGAACCGCCACTATCAATCCACTACTGAAGAACAAAAAGATTACAAAGATACCATACAAATTACCCAACCCAGTCAATTTGTCTCTGAATCTTCTGTAACTCTTTTCACCACACCTTCGTCACGGAATTGATCCTGAAGTTGATTCCACACCACAACTCCACTTTGTCGAATTAACGACTACGTAGAATCAAACGCCTTTTGAATTCTACGCTTTAATCTTCGGAATCCACCGAAGAGAACTTTCTTGTACCTTAAGAAGCAACCTCCTTGATGTATGAATCTCAATGCATAAGTTCAGAACTCTCTCAAGAACATCAAGGAAAACTATCAAAAATCTCCAAAGAAAACTTTAAACACAACCCTAGTTTGTTTAGATCAGATCTAGGAAAACGTCCTTCACAAAAACACCCTTAACAGCTTTAAATAGAAATCTGGATCCGCGATCTCCGCTCGAGCTCACCACAGCCCGCTCGAGCGGACTGATCAAAAACGGCGTGTGAATAAGCTGAGATGCGCTCGAGCGTATGATATTCCGCTCGAGCGTACAATCACACCCACCAGTATTTGTGCTTACCCTGTCAAAATACTGAGACCTCCTAATCTACGCTCGAGCTCAAAAGTCTCCGCTCGAGCGGACAGTACAAAAACACAAAAAAAATACTTTTGAATCAACACAAGGTTTTGTCTCCGGATTTGACAACATAGGGACCTAACATTTTATATATAACATCATTTTCTAATTTTACAGCGCAAGCAAAAGCATTTTACTCTTCTATTTTCCAATACTTACCAGCATGGTGCAAACCACCATGTCTTGAAACCTTAAATAATTTTGATACGACTGTTGTCCAAGCCATTTTGGAGGGGCCACCAGAATCCAACCTTTCTGCGATATCAAAACCCAAAATGGTGAAATATTTAAGTGTCAAATATAAAATGGTGGAATATATAATGTGTCAAATATATTTTTTTCTTTCAATAATAACGGTCATCAAGGAATAAATTTACTTACTTTGCACATCCTCAGACTTTCTTAATCGGAAAAAAGCAATGGCAAGGGTACTAAGGACTAATAACAAACTCATTGGAACAAAAATAATAATAGCAGTCCGAAATGTGCCACTCCTATTGTCTGCAGCAGACATAAAATGTTGAAATCAAATATCAATGCCTGAAGTTACGATAATTTGTGATTTGAAAATACAGTTACGTATTTTTGTAATAATGTTACATACTTTATTAGTAATATTATCACAAAAATGAGTAATTGCATTTTTTAATCACAAATTATTGTAACTTTAGTAAAAAAATTATGTAACATTGCCAAAAAAAAATAGCTTTTTTTATTAGTAAAAATCAATTGTTAGTTGTTAGATTAGAAATCAATTGTTAGTTGTTAGATTAGAACTTATGACAGTCACACCTCCCCCCGGGGTAAAGCACGAGTGCTTACCTCTCCTAATCCAACTCGCTCTTAAGGAGAGTTGAATCCATAACCTTCTAAACCCTTAGAATAGTCATGGTAATTGATTAGGCTAAAAGTACATTTAATAAATATCTTATGAACAAACTCTACTTGCATGCAATAACCCACAAACTATATCTATATTAATATATTGTGAGTGCTTTTTACTGGTTGGTTGCTCACCAACTCGGTTTGGTGCTAGCACATGATCAAGTTTGTATTTTGGTGTCAATATAGTTGGGATGATCTTATTTGCTGTGATACTTTACGCACTCACCCTCTTTATTGATATTTGTCTTTGTACTATGTACCTCGAATTTCATTAATAAAGTATCTTTTATGTTGCCGGTCAAAAAAAATGTAGTTATTTTACTAGCAATATATTTTAGGGTAGGTTCCACTCGAGTTCGACTTCTCAATTAGTGGACAAATTATAATATTTCATTGGTCGGACACAAGAATTCCTGACCTACTAGATATAATCTGCAATTAGTGGGTATTGTTAGGCTTTCTGGGCCTTATCATATGGGCTCTACTTGATGGTCCAAATAGTTCAACTTGTATGACCTATCCAATATATCAATTACATAAACAACTTGATTGGTTCGACAACTATAACTATATCATCGTATTAAATTTGGCTTTAAAAATATATATATATATATACGGTCTATTTTTAAAATCATACTTGATATATATTTCTTTTGAAGACAAATTTGATATGATTATGTTATTACTGTTGTCCGAGCAACTTAATTTTTTACATAAATTGACCTGTTCAAAATGCCCCACAAGATGAATAGTTCATATTATTGAGTGGAGGCATATGGTGAGGTCCATGAAACCCAACAAAACCCTTCAATTGGGATGTCCTCCCAACTTGAGAGTCTTCTGAGTTCTGACCATAAATTTTATGCTACAAAATTAAATTCATCATGTTGTTATGCACCAAAATTGATTTGGGAAGCCCTTTTCTCCTAATCTAACTCCCCCTCAGGAAGAGATGAACTCATGGAGTCCAGATCCTCTCCGGCTCTCCCTCCGGTCAACGGCCAGGATTTGGCCACGTCACCCCTAACAAAAGCTAGGGCTCAGATTAGCTAACAAAAAAATAAAATAAAAATTGAGCCGAATTCAGCACAGCAAAACAGAGGCAAAACAGAGGCTCTATTTCCACGTGAAAGAACAAACAAAAAAAGAGAGAGGGAGAGGGAGGGTTGTCTGGCGACTACCGGTAATTTCAGCAGCAACAAATAGCAGTAATTTCAGCACAAAAAATGACAAAAAAACAGCAGCAAAATAGCACCAAAACAGCTGCATTTTCAGCAGCAACAAACAGCATTAATTTCAGCACAAAAAATGACCAAAAAACAGCAGCAAAACAGGGCTCTGGTTCGTGGTCGCCGGAGCTCTGGGTCGCGACTGAAACCTTCGGAGCAGGGATGATGTGCTGAGGGAGAAGGAGACAGGCAGAGGAAGAGAGAGAAACAGAGAGTTTTCAAGTTGTCACTTGGATAACTGAAATTTCTCCAACTTTGAAGTCAAAATCCCAAATTCAGTAAATCCGCATTCTCAAGCAAGAAGGAAGAACACAAAAAGTTGAAAATGACTCACAAAAAGCGTCCAAATACAAAAAATATCACAAAATTGGATACAACTCTCTTACTAGATCAAGGAGACAGACAGAGGAAGAGAGGGAGAGACCCTCTGTTTTGCTGTGCTGAATTCGGCTCATTTTTTTTTTTTTTTTTTTATTTTTGGTTAGCTAATCTGAGCCGTAGCTTTTGTTAGGGGTGACATGGCCAAATCTTGGCCGTTGACTGGAGGGAGGGCTGAGAGGATATGGACTCGATTTGATTTGTTGGGCTTCATTTGCCAACCTAGTTATTGTTGTAATCAATTTTGTAGTGATGTTGTACTTGATGATTTCTCAATAAAATTATCTTTTTTGCAGATAAAAAAATAAAAAGGGATGTGGTGGACGTTAGGATGTACCTGCTTTGGTTGTAGTGTTTATTGATGGGGTTGACGGGGGAGGAGCCAAAGTAACTACAGGTGGAGGTG
The DNA here is from genome assembly GCF_004153795.1 of Camellia sinensis. Classification (NCBI taxonomy): domain Eukaryota; kingdom Viridiplantae; phylum Streptophyta; class Magnoliopsida; order Ericales; family Theaceae; genus Camellia; species Camellia sinensis. The sequence continues at coordinate 1,260,540 of NW_021027047.1, forward strand.
GTGGAGGTGGTGGCCGTGGTGGCGGTGAAGCATCAGCTGTATATTCATAGAATTGGTTCAATTCATAATGAAATACACAACTTGGTGCCAAAACATTTGCTTGTATCTTCCTATAACAAATACTTCGATATATATCCACTGCTCCTCTTAGACAATTTGAACAATCAGCTGATGATAGGTCAGGGGTACACTGCATCAGAGCATATATATCCTGATCTGTTGTAAAGTTTTCTTTACCAGTTACAAACTTGAGAAGAGAAGATCCAGAAGAAGTTGAAGCACTCATGGCAGCCCTGAATATAAGGCTATCAACCAAAGTACCCATGGCCTGATCGAACTCATCAACATTGTTGGTGATGTTATTTGTAATCATCACACAGATAGCTGGAGCAGTATCCATAACCCTGAAAAAGGACTTGTATGAGTACCGCACGGTACAGAGAGCTGGGTTTCCCCAACTAATCGCTTCTTTCTGGTTCGGGCACTCGTTGATAATAACCTGACTTGTATAATTGATACAGTCGAAACACCTATAGTTGGAAAGGTCACCTCTGCAAATTCCGACAGCAAAAACTGTGTCGGAGCCTTGCCCGATGGAGGTAGCATAATACCCACCATTGGCGGAGACATTTGAGGCAAGGGAAGATAGAGCGATGTCGCGGTTTTTGGCATATGTGCTGTTAGTGGTGAAGTTGCCTGTGTTATAACACATCGCGGCTGTCTTTAGGCTAAGAAGGCTTATGAGTATACAAGAAAGAAAGACAACCAAACTTGAATTACCCATTATTGCTAGAGTCCTTCGAGCAAGAAATGTTAGTTTTTAGAGCAAAAAACAGTGTTGAAATGTGCTTTTGACGGGGGCAGTTGTGGAGACATAACGTGGGGAGTCAGGAAATTAAAGGGTATTTATTAATTTTTGAATCAGTATTAAGTATAAAAAATTAAATAAATTGTTACAAAAATATTTTACATAAAATTTTATAATTAATTTTGAGTAAAATTGAAAAGAAAGTATTGCGTATAACTAGTGTATCATGAATAATGTAAAAAAGTCATATATTTAAGTCGTAAAATAAATTATATAATGGTACGATAAATCAAATTTTTACAAAATTTGAATAAAAATTTCATATAATAATAATATTACGTCATTATTGACATGTGATATCACCAATCAATAGTAAAACAACATATAAATGGTGAATTCCACATGCAAATATAACTAACACTCTAGTAATTTATATATGAATAATGTTTGGGACCCCCTTTTGGGGGTCACCCCCTCACCCCCTTTGCCACGTGGCAGGGGTGATTGGAGGAGCAGGAAAAAAAAGAAAAAGAAAAAGAAAAAGAAAAGGTAACCAATGAGAGAGAGGGGGGTCAAAGGGGTGGGGGAAAAGGGGGATGAATCATTACTCTTTATATATATATAGTGAGATTAATTATATTTGTATATCAATAATGATAAATATTATTTTTATATTAAAATTTTTTCACAAGATTTTCATACATAAAAATATAATTTGTTATAATCACTTCATTTTCAATAAAATAATCATTATTATTTTCATAAATTTAAAAATATCCTTCATATTTTATTCTAAATATTATTTTTATTTAAAATTTTATTTATATACATGTGGTCGGCCACTGGAGACACATAAATGTAAAAGTATTTGGCATGAAAAGTATTGCAGGAATCAATCTCAAAGTCAGCTCTGGCAAAGGAAAAGAAACTTCAAAGCATACGCTTTATTTAATCACCATTGAAGGCTGCCCCTTCTCTTGTTTAGACGCAAGGATATAATATAAGATTGAGGAATGATTCATCCCCTTTTCTACCCCTCCTTTGACCCCTCTCTCTCATTGGTTATTTTTTTTTTTCTTTTTTTTCTTTTTTCTACTTCACCAATCACTCCCTGCCACGTGGCAAAGGGGGGGTGAGGGGTGACCCCCAAAAGGGAGTCCCAAACATTATTCTATAAGATTATTAGCTTGACAAATATATTTTTTAAAATAAATTATTTATTTTTTAATGACAAATACTATAAATTTCTTAAATTCATGTACAGAAAAGTAAAGAAGTGATGTGATAAAAAAAGAATAAAATAAGTGATGTGATAAAAAAAAAATGTATAGTACACTTTTTACAAAAAAATGTACAGAAAAGTAAAGAAGTGATGTGATAAAAAAAGAATAAAATAAGTGATGTGATAAAAAAAAAATGTATAGTACACTTTTTACAAAAAAATGTACAGAAAAGTAAAGAAGTGATGTGATAAAAAAAGAATAAAATAAGTGATGTGATAAAAAAAAAATGTATAGTACACTTTTTACAAAAAAATGTACAGAAAAGTAAAGAAGTGATGTGATAAAAAAAGAATAAAATAAGTGATGTGATAAAAAAAAAATGTATAGTACACTTTTTACAAAAAAATGTACAGAAAAGTAAAGAAGTGATGTGATAAAAAAAGAATAAAAAGATAAATTATATTGAAATTGCCAAACTTAACCTTAGTCTTCCCAAACGTTTTTTTGTTACAGGGAAATCCTTCCACCCTCCCGCAGGTCCAAGACAGCGCCCCATAAGGAGATCACCAGAGTATCCTGTTGTCCGTTTCGAGTAAGAGACTATAACCTGGAAGCTTGTCCCGACCTCCTAAGGCAAGCTTCGATTAAATCAGGACTCGCACAGCGGGGGAACATCAAACCCACACCAAGTAGCTTCGATTAAGTCAGGACTCGCACAGCGGGGAGCATCAAACCCACACCAAGTAGCTGATTAGGCATCCTTGAGGTCAGCTTCGATTACTATAACCTGGAAGCTTGTTCCGACCTCCTAAGGCAAGCGTTCCGAGTAAGAGACTATAACCTGGAAGCTTGGCCCGACCTCTTAAGGTAAGTTTCGATTAAGTCAGGACTCGCACAGCGAGGGAGTATCAAACCCACACCAAGTAGCTGATTAGGCATTTTTGAAGTCCAACCTCCTAAGGAACAGTACTTCGCCCAGGAGATTGGCCCAAGGAGAAAATTGAACTTATGACCTTAGGATTTAAATTCCAAGACCTCATCACAATGCCACAATCTCTTGGATTTAAATAAATTATTATAAAAATATTTCATAGAAAGTTTTACAATTAACTTCGAGTACTAATCTGGTCTGCCACTGTAGACACATAAATGCAAAAGTACTTGGCATGAAAAGTATTGCAGGAATCAATGTCAAAGTCAGCTCTGGCAAAGGGAGAGAAACTTCAAAAACAAGTTTGGCATGATTGAAAAAAAGATAAAAAGTCAAAAAGTCACTATCTTATTTAAGTCACATCATCTTATTTAAGTCACATCACCTCTCTAACACATCACTTCAAACCCAATCCAAACCCAACCCATATTTCATAAAAAGTCAAAAAGTGCACTTATTTAATCTTCCCAAACTAGGCCTTAATCACCATTGGCTTCGTTTGGGAAGTTGTTATTTTTGTAGGTTATTTTAATTTTTAATTATTTTAATAGGTTAAAATTTTTGTGTTTGAAAAGATGATTAAATTTTTTTATGATTAGATGTGATGTTTATGAGATAAAAAGTAAAATAATTATGAATTTGATGTGATATTTTATCTTATTAACTATTTTAGCCTATTTTATTTTTTTTTATAAATTTTAACCTAAATTAGGCTATTTTTTTCTGGAAAAGAAACTGCAAAGCATACGCTTTATTTAATCAACCATTGAAGGCTGCCCCTTCTCTTGTTTAGACGCAAGGATATAATATAAGATTATTAGCTTGACAAATATATTTTTTAAAATAAATTATTTATTTGTTAATGACAAATACCATAGATTCCTTAAATTCTTTGATAGTGAGATGTGAATATATGTTTTTATTTTTTTCATCGTTTAACATTTACCTAAAAAATATTTGGTTTGAATTTTTTGAATTAAACTTTTTGAAAATTGAGTTTTTTATTTTTAGTGAATATTTTTAAAATTTTAAACATATTTTTTTTCAACTTTTTTAGATGCACCTTACTTAGATGTATCTAAAAAGTTAAAAAAATTGTGAAAAAATATTTTAAAAATTAATAAATACATAAGAATACAAAAAAATATACTGAATTCTTATTTTATTTTATTTTTTGTATTTTTGGTATTTAGTGAATTTTTAAAAGATTTTTTTCACAAAAATTATATTTTTTATGTGTAGTTATGTTAAGTGTCTCTATAAAATTTAAAAAGTTGCTTAAAATATTAAAAAAATTAGTAAAAACAAAAAAAAAATACGAAAAACAAGAAAGTAGAATTTTTTGAAAAGTTTTTTTGGAAAACCAAAAACAAGCAAAGTGAAATTTTTTTTAACTTTTTTGTCTTTAATGATTTTTTTTTTCAAATTTGTCAAACATTTTTTATTTTTTAAAAATTGCTTAAAATATTTAAAAAAAATATTGAAAAACAAAAAAAAAAACAAAAAACTCAATTTTAAAAAAGAATTAAATTCAGAAAATTAGAATCAAACCAGGTGAATATTTGTTTTTGCTTTTTTTGAAGTGTTTAAATTTACTTTACTTTTTGGGATTTTAGTTTATGATCGCTAGTAATATTTTTTTAAAAGGTAACGATAACACAATTTTTTTATATTAATTTAGGTCTCTCAAAATATACTGTGACAAAATTCTATAATTTTTTTAATTCATTTGAAAATTTCAAAATTTTATAACTTTTGATAAAGATCTCTTTTTTATATATATAAAATTTGTAGTTTTAAAATCATTTTTTTAAGATCTATAAAACAAATCTATAATAAATATTAAAAAAAAAAGTTGACGAACTTGAAAACTCGAAAGCCTCACTTTCTACTTTTGTTTTGGAAAGACAGTACCAATTCTAGGGGAAAAAACAAGGAAATATAAATATAGAAAACATTAGCATGGAACCTATAGTTTTAAACTAGTTAGGCATAGTCTAATTGGCCATCATGACTTTCATAAGGCTTAGTCTCGAAAGAAGTCACGAGTTCAATTCTCTTTAGGGGAATTGAATTAAGAGAGCTTAAGCATTTAGGTACTTTGTCAAGAGTAAAGAGACTTTCTCCCATATGTGTTAATCTAATTACTAACAACTAACATTTGGTGCCCCTCCCCTCCCCCAACAAAAAAATAAATAAAAATTTAAAAGGCTTTGAATAATATCAAGAAGAAATGCACAAGTTGACTTTTTTTCTTTTGGCTATTGTAATTTGGGACTAAAAAGTTTATTTAGGTTGTCTTCTTTGGCTTTTATGAGAGAAAAAGTAAGATGATTATGATTTGAATGGGATATTTTATATTTATTTTTAACTTATTTTGTCTTTTAGTTTAAACTTGTAAAGATGGCTTCGGACAGAAATTGAAAAATATCTTCCTTATTAGAAAACAATGAAGTCTCACAAATATTTATACTCAATGAAGTCTCACAGAGTTTGTTACAATCAACCTAAATAACTCACTCTACTCTCATAACTGTATCTATAATAACTGTCTTTAATATCTTGCACATGCGTGAGCTAAGGAAGATATTTTTGTTTATGATGGCTTGAGCTGGGAGTGTTGTGGCTTAAGCTGAGATAGTTGAGAGTATTCTTCAATACTCTTATCATTCCCCCTTAAACCAATGGGGCTAAGAAGCACTATTAGTTTGTCCTTAAAATAGTGAAACCGAGAAAAAGACAATGACTTAGTAAAAATGTCAACAACTTGATCAGTCGTAGGAACATAAGAAAGAGAAATCTATTTAGAAGCAACCCGTTCGCGAATAAAATGGCAATCGATTTCGATATACTTAGAACATGCATGAAAGACTGGATTTGAAGCCAAAGCCATAGCATATACATTATCACACCAAAGAACAGATAGAGAAGAGTAAGAGATGGACAACTCTTTGAGCACCTGTTGAAGCCAACATAACTCAGCAGCAGTATGAGCCATGGATCTATATTCAGCCTCAATAGAGGACCTAGAGACTGTAGCTTGTTTTTTAGCAGACCAGGAAATAAGATTGGGACCAAGAAACACACAAAAGCCCAATGTAGATCTGCGATCTACAGAGTCTCCACCCCAATTAGAGTCAGTATAGGCATAAAGAAGAAAAGGACCAGGCGTGAAAGAGAGACCATGAGGTAAAGTGCCCTTAACATACCGAAGAATCCTTTTGACCACAGTAAAATGTCCAACGGAGGGAGAGTGCATATGCTGACAAGCTTGATTAACAACTAAAGTTATATCAGGCCTAGTTATAGTTAAATACTGTAAACCACCAACTAGCCTGTGTTAAAGAGAAGATTGAGAGAATTGCAAATCATCAGCAGTACTAGAGGGGGGTTTGAGAGCCATAGAAGTTGAGCTAGGCTTGCAATTTACCATGCATGTATTGAGCAACAATTCACCAGCATACTTTTGTTGGGAAAGGAAAAATCCATGAGAATGGGATTGAACTGAAATGCATAGGAAATACGAGACAACACCCAATTCCTTCATGGAAAAGACCTCATGCATGTGAACAAGAAAAGCATTGATGAGAGTAGAATCACTCCTAGTGAGCCAGATATCATCAACATATACAAGAATGATGGTGATAGAGGTAGAGGTAGTCTTGACAAACAAAGAGGAATCTGAATGACTAAGGAGAAACCCCTGCCCAAGCAAGAACATAGAGAATCTAGAATATCATGCCCTAAGAGCTTGCTTGAGGCCATAAACAGCCTTGTGGAGTTTACAAACATGAGAAGGGTACTGAGGATCTATAAAACCTTGGGGTTGATCCATATCCACCTCATCTTCCAAAGTACCATATAAGAAAGCATTGGAGATATCCAACTTCTTGATAAACCAATGGTGATGAAAAGCTAGGCACAAAAGCACACGAATGGTAGGTTGTTTGGCCATTGGATTGAAGGTCTCATGGTAGTCAATACCTTCTAGTTGATGATAGCCATTGGCAACAAGTCTAGCTTTATAGCGAGCAATAGAGCCATTTGAGTTCTTTTTTATTCTGAAAAACCCATTTACAGCCAACCAGATGAATGAGTTGGAGATTGAACTGCAGAATAAGCTGTGGACTGTGATAAGCTAGAGGATGATGAAGAGTTGGAGAATGAATAATTTGGATCCATTCTAAACCAACAGTCAAGGGCAATGTGACTGTGACCTCCACAGATTTGACAAAAGGTAGAAGAGTAATTTCCTTGAGTGAATTGTCCACGTCCTTGTCTGTCTCTAGCACCTCTCATAGAGAACCTATTGTCGTTGTATCTGCCTCCTCTGCCATGAAAAGAGCTACAGCCCCTATAATTTGAGCCTCTAGATCCTGAAGACTTAGACTCAATATTTCTAGTTGCAGAGTAGGCAACAGTGGAGTCAGTGTTGAGAGCATATTTTGTCATATTCTCTATGTGAATGGACTCTGAACATAGAAGAGAACTCAACTCTTCCATAGTAATTAGCTCAACTCTACCACGAATTGTTGTTTCTAAAGCATCTTACTCATTTGGTTAACCATTCAAGGTTAAAAGAACTAGATCTTCATCATCAATGATGGAAGAGGCAAGACTGAGTTGATTAGTTATGGTTTTGATCTGTAAGAGATACTCTTCCATTGATAAACCTCTTTTGGACACAGACTGCAACTTGTTCTTTAATTGATGGATATGAGATCGAGATAAAGATGTATATCTCTTTTCCAAGGCAGTTTAGACTTGTGAACAATGTTGAAGATGAAGAACATATAAAAACACAGGTGGAGAAAGAGTAGCTGTGAGAAAGCTAAGCAGATGAGCATCAATGATCTTCCAATTCTCGAACTCAAGATTTGGAATAGATTTTCCTGAAGAATCAAGCACTTCTAGATCTGGAGATGAGATTGATCCAATAACAAATCCAAAAAAAATAGTAGCATGAAGAACATTTTGTATTTGATTTTTCTGGATAAGAAAGTTAGTAGAATCTAACTTGACTGTGACGAGAGAATTAAAATTTGACAGAAGAAGATTCATATTTGATGGTAAGATGAATGAAGATGTACATGAAGATGAATATGCCATTGAAGGACCTTTACTCGTTAGAGAAGAAAGGCTCTGATACCATAACAGAAATTGAAGAATATCTTTCTTATTAGAATACAATGAAGTTTTACAGATATTTATACTTAATGAAGTACCACTGAGTTTGTTACAATCAACTGTAGACGTGCCCTTGGAATCCAGGGCTTTGCTTACTACAGTTTGGACTCAAATGCCATGGTTCTTAATCTGATCTTGCAAAGTGCAATGTGAAACCGATAAATCACCAAAGAGTCTAAATCCGGCAAATCGTTTTGGAAAACTGATTTTTATAAAGAAGTGCCAAACATGGACTACTTTGCCAGATACAGAGTCACCACCTAAATATTTTATTTTTGCAGGAATTTAGGAAACCCTGACTCTTGCCTAAGGCCACGTGTCCGTCATCACCAAAGTTGCCTCGGCTCAGGAACTTGGGTACGATTGGGAAAGGTCATTTAATGAGCACCCCCTCTCGCCCGATCAAAGATCGGCCTGTACTAAGCATGATATCTTGTTTTTGAAAACAAATGTGTTCTTATTCCGGTTAATTAGCTGGAATTACTATGTGATGCGCACAGCAAAACAAGTATAGACTAGATCGTCTAATTTGGAACAAAGCATTGCGTATCCATGTGTTTGGAAAAATGGTTTGAAGTTTGCTACTCGCAAGTAGGCTAAAATGCAGATTTCAATGAATTGCCCCAATTCAAGTAATCCAACCTTCACCCACAGGCATTTAGGCAGTTAATCACGTAAGCAAATAGTCTTATAGCAAGCATGCTTTCATGGCAATATTAATACACATGCAGTATGCTAAAGCGTAAACACTCACAGTGTACTCCGAGCCAAAACAAGGAACTAGTTAGAAATCGTGCATGATCCTAGTTCATGTTAGAATGCCTAATGCAACACATGCGAAAATGCATTTAAGATAGGCTTGGCTATCCTAAAAATGTCATGTGAGATGCAACTTCGTACATGTATTCAAATTGGAATTGATATACAATGCAGTTAGCATGATGTGCCGAGCCTGGTGCATGCAATACAGATGAATGATGCACGCATGCAAGCATAAGGTATGCTAAATGAAACGTGCCCTAAAACTAACCATCGTAAGCAGTTTAAGTAAAAAGGAGAAAGAAATGAGGGTTGGAAGACATGCATCACACACACACACACGCTTATTACAACAATTGGCTCTCTCAAGGGAGAGACCGAATAAAGAGCTAACTAGCTAATCTAAGCTAATTAAACTAATTATTACAACACAAATTAATTAACTAACCCTAGTTAACTAATTATTACAAAACGAATTGAAATAGCTAAACACATTAACTGTTAAAAGTACAAACCAAAGCAAAACCTAGCTATCTAAGCATGACAGCTAAGGAAAGCAATAAATCAGAAGCCTCAGAGGTAGAGGAATGCACGCATGTCCAATCGCCTCATTCGAAAATCCAATGCGATGCCCCGATTTGCCTCTGTTTTCATCCATTCTCAGAAACGTGCACCAAGCTCCAGGAAGCTGAAAATCCACCTTGGGAATCCAATGGGAGGGTGGCTAACCACTTTTGGTCTCGCCAAACCCCTGCCGACCACATTTTGTTGTTGAAAACCAAGAAAAGTGGTCGGCCAGCTACTTTTTCTGGCTAGCCGACCAGTTGTTGCTGCTGAACTGCAAGTTGCAACAGAGAGCAAGAAAGGGCATGGCAATGTATTTGCAAGATATGTGTGCACAACCACCCTCCCTATCATGTCATGAACTCAAGGGAGTGCGGTTCTCAACCCTCAGGCCACCAATCGCGCATTTTCATGCATGATGGCCGAGAGGCGAAGTTGCACAATTCAATATGAAAATGAATGCACAAGTAAACATATAAAGCCTAAAACTCTATCATGAATGACCAAGAGCGTCGACGACCGGGAATTAAGGCACGTTTCATCACTGTAAGTATGAAACGTCCCTCGTTTACCGTGTTTGAACTAACACCTACTCCAAACACAATGCAAACAAGCATGGCATACACAATGCGACTCAAGCATGCAAGTATGCAATATGACTTAAGTATGCAAACACGCAATGCAATATGAACAACCTAACAAGGCTAATGGCATACACAATGCTAAAGCATGTAACAACTAGCATACACAATGCTAAATGCTAAGAACTAGATGGCATACTCAATGCAAGGTATTCATAAGGTTCTAAGCATAATGTAATGCATGTATGCACAATGCAATGAGGGCAACTTATGTAATATACCAAGCATGGCATGCTCAATGCAATATACATGGTATACTCAATGGACTTAAACCAAAAGGGTAAACCTCAATCATGCCCAAATCAGTGGCCATTGGTGATGAAATGAAGGCACATAAAACAAGGCATGCATGCACAATATATTGGCCATCAAAGAGGCCAAAGAGCACAACTCTCGAGTGCTCAAAGTGTGACAAAAGTGGAAGTGTAACAACACTAGGTGCACTGAAATGAAGCAAGAAATGATGCCAAATCATTCAAACAACATAAGCAAAGCATGCTAGGGTCCTAAGGCATGAAAGCTGGCAAAGAGCAACACAAATGAGGCATGCAATACATGGCACTAATGCATGAACTAAGCATGGACCGAGTTCAAGTAAGTCTAATCATGGACCAAAACATGCTGAGATAAGGGCCCAAGGGCCTAGACATGCAAGCATGCCAGCTAAGGCCATAACAAGGCCATAATGGACAATACTCAAACGCATTCAAAACATGAATAAAGTGGGAATATAAGCATGCTATAAGTTCTGAAATGTCATGCTAGATGATGCTAAATCATGTACACAACACAAACGAAGCATGCAATGGTGCTCAAAGCTTGAGGCAAGCAAGAGCATTTGTACTACAAGTATACAAAACCCATATCCCACACCCATGACAACAAGCTGTGGCATGTGTGTGGTGTTGAGTTCCAAGTAATACTTGGTCCATAACTCCCCTCCACAAAACTTGAATTCCCCTTAGGCCCATCCTAAGTGTGCAAACTTAGTTTATATACGTATTGTCACGACCCAAACCCGGCCCTATGGGTTTAGCACCGTAACCGGCCAGTAATCCGGGATTACCGAAGGCCTGCAGAACAGTAGTACAGTAAAACAGAGTACAGGGCCTGGCGGAAGCCAATACAGTAAATAAACAGTGCCCAATGAGCTGTGACAGTCTGTATGCAAAAAGACTTCTCATACATTTATACATAAACAGTATAGAACAGTATGCACAACATTTACAATCACACAGTACAGGGACTTAATCCCTGATAACAGTACAGTAAACAGTTGACAGTCTATACAGAACGGTAAGACAGTACAGAAGGGGAAAATCTAAAACACCCCTAAGCCTTAACGGTTAGGCTCGGAACCTCGCAGTGAGGCACATAGGCTGGCTTGACAAAACTGGAGGAATCCTGACGCTCCTAGCCGCGGTCTGGTGCCTGTACATCTCATATATATATGAGCCGTAAGCTAAAGCCCAGTGAATAACATAATGCGTAAAGAGGTTAAGAATGAATGTCCTTACAGTATGAAAACAGTTCATTTCAATCAGTCATTCAGTTGTTCAGTACAGTAAACAGTCATATGTAGTACATCCGTTAGCATAACAGGAAACAGTAGGTCTAGAAGACCGAACAGTAATGATGGCCATCAGTCAGTAAACAGTAGTGGTTCCAACAAGGGAACCGACAGAGATCTCTGTAACAGTAACAGTAACAGTAACAGTAACAGTAGGTGCTAAGAATGCAACAATACAGTTCAGAATATAGGACATACATTCATTCAGTTAACAGTAATCAGTTCAGAAAGCAGTACAGTTCAATTGTTTAGAAGATAATCATTTTGAACATATCTTTACACAGTTATTACTCTCAGAGTTCTGGGCTACAGTAAGCTAAAGCGTCTCCTCGGAAAGCCAACCCTACACAGTTACAGATTGAACACACACTAAGCTACACAGTTGGGAAAGATAATAACTTAATCCCTAATTTGCCTCGGTGTGGTTCTACATCTATATCCTCATTAAGATGCCTTAAACTCGGCCATGCAACAAAGGTACACGCTCGAGCGTAAACTTCCCCGCTCGAGCGTACTGTAAAAGTACTGGATGGGTGAAATCTCCGCTCGACGCCCGCTCGAGCTTGAGACATGACTCCGCTCGAGCGCCCAATCCTCCGCTCGAGCTGACTGTAAAATAGTGCAAGATGCTGGAAGCTCGATTTTACCGCTCGAGCGGCGCTTCCCCCCCGCTCGAGCGGACGATTGAAATCTGGAAATCCCAGATTCGAGCTCCAGGTTCAAAACCAAGCTTAGATGCATAAAATTCGATCCTCTTGGGCCAATTTTCTGGAAAACTCTTTTAAACACATAGAATAACATATTTCAAAACTCAATTTAGGAAATCAAAGCCCAAGGGTGTTTAATTCAAACCCAATTTCAAACCATTTTCCAAGAACAATCCTCAAACATGACATGCATGACCTTAAATCATTTTTAAAGCTTCAATGCTGATTCAAAAGAGCTCAAACCTTCAAAAACAAGATGAGCTCATGGAGTATGACCAAAAGATGGACATGCATGTGAGGTATTATGAACTACAACCTCAAAACTCCAATATATGTACATGCATGCAACAATCAAGCTCCAATTCAACAACAATGAACCAAAACAAGACTTAGTTCTACAATGAAGCATGAATCATGCATGAATCAACTTAAACACAAGTCAAAAGGATGAAATTCATACCTAGGTTCCTTGAATGCAAGTCTAGAGGTTCAAATTAACAATCCACACTTCAATCTTCAAGCAATTCTACCAATGAACTCAAGATCCACTCAATTCTCTCTCACTCTCTATCTTGGTCGGTTGAGTCTAAGGAATGAGCTGATGGAATGTGTATGAATGAGTGTAATGAGGCTCAAAGATGATTCAAGTAGTGGGCCACTTAAGTGGCATTAAGGTAATTAAGCCTAACTCTTTAATTAGCTTATTTTAATCTAATCTAATCATACCTAATCAATTTTCAAATAAATATACCATAAAATTACATTAATTATGACGCTCATAAAACATCAATCGGTTACTAATTCGGCCGCCGATAAGGCCTTCAATTAAACGCTCAAACATGAACAGATAAAATAAACAATCAACAGATAGAATGCAATTCAAACAGATGTATTCATTCAATTCAGTTTCAATTTCGGTCAGTCAGTTCAGTACTTTAATCAGTTCAACTATCAGTCATAATCAGTCTCGGTTAACAGTAATTAGCAGTTAATCAGTCATTAATCGGTAAACAGTATGAGGGTTGTTACGAAAAATGTGCTAGCATGAAGGGCATAAGACATGATTCATAAAAGGCAAATAAGGTGGATTACACTACACCTATTAAGACCAAGCATGGAATGACTTAAACAACAAAAATCAAAACTATGTCATGGCATAATAGCCGCAAATAAACACTGAAATGGTTGCTCGCAAGCAAAGGCATGAAGGCATACGCAATGGTTCATGTTAAGACATAAAGGGGAAACCCTCCAACGCATTGAATGAGCGATAAATGTGACTACATGGACTAAAATAACATAACTAATGATGCAAAATCATTGAAATAAGCCAAGTAATGCATGCCAGAGGATTCAATACACAAAGCTAACAAGCTAGATTGAACCAAGGCTATACAAAGCAAGTTATGGATGACCAATACAACACAAATCAGACCTTAAACATGCTAAAACATGAACAAAGTCTTCATGAAGTTGAGCCAAAAGCATGCTAAAATTACATGTCAAGGCATGAGGCATGTTAGGCTAAATCATGGAAATGCACTACAAGTGCATGGAGCATGCAAGGGCTAACCAAACCAAACCTAAACAGAGGTATGACATGGTAAAATATCACCAAAGACATGCTGAAATGGACCTAAACCAAGCTAAAATGACATGTTACTTCATGAAGCATACAAAGCTAGTTTAAGGGATTTACACTACAAGTGTATAAACCATGCATGAGCCAACCAAACCATCCCAAAACAGATCTAAGACATGTTAAAACAACACCAAAAATCCACTGAGATGGCTCCAAAACAAGCTAGAAAGACATGCTCAAACATGAGGCATACAAGACTAGATTGTGTGAGCTACACTACAAGTGTATAAGGCATGCATGGAATGAAAAAACCAAGCAAAAACAGTGGTATGCCTCAGCAAAATAACCACAAATACAAGCTAAGAACAAGCTAACACAAGCTTATCAAAGATGCTCAAACATGAGGCATATTAAGGCATGTAAAGAAGACACAAGGATAGGGGATGACCCTCTCCTTCTTAAGACCTTAAAACACCATCCCCACCAGGCCAAAACAAGGTGGTCCCGAAGCTCACAAAAAAGGCTCAAAAACAAGACTAAACAAGGCCTAAGAGGGGGTAAACAACCCCAAACACAAAAGTGATATTAAACAAACTTTTTAGGCATGCAAAAACAAAACTTTTATCAGTTATGAGCTAAGCTTAAAACAACATGCAAGATAGGCTAAAGCTTAAGCAAGAAAGGGGGATCTAAAAGTTAGAAACTCACCCTTGAAGACCCTCTTTATAACTGCAACTCCAGCAACCTTTTTGAACTTAAACCAGTCTAAGAACCTCAAAAACAACCTCAAGAAGCCTCAGCAACCCAAGCAAGGTGTTTAAGTGTGTGTTTGTGTGTTAAAGTAAGACAAATCTACACTTTTGAACACAAAAATGAAGAACAAGAGTGACATAGAGACAAAGCTATATGTAACTCTCTTAGGGAAATTTTTGTGAACCTGGAGGAGGGAGGAGGAGCCTCCCTTTTATAGAAGAGGAAAGCCAAAGCTTCTTGGAGAAGCTAAGCTTGAATGTCATCCCTCGGTACACATTTATGGAGGATGGCTCAAATGCTCTCCAGCTATGCCAATGCTCTCCAACTGTGCCAACTGTCCCAAAATATCTCCAAAAATGTGTCAAAAATTAGCCGACCACTTGAAGTGGTTGCCCTACTAGTTTAAGTGATCGGCCGACCACTTTAGGTGGTCAACCAGAGCAAAAACTGGTTGGCCATAGGTGGGAGAGGTCAACACACTAAATGCAAGGTAGTGGTGTGGTGGCCGACCAGAAAAGATGGTCCAAAGACCTAGAAAGCCAGTTATCTGACAAGAAAACTAGCTGGAAAAAGGAAAGTGGTCTCCAAGGAGAAATACTGGTCTCCCACCCTTGTACCACCTTCCAAACAAGGAAAACAAGGTTTGTACCAAAAACAAACCAAAGCAGATGCAAGACAAGAAATTAGGAGGCGAAACACACGGCCAAAAGCCCTGAAAACTAGTTGACGAGCATCAAAAGTAGTCTCCCGGACCACAGTGTTCCTCTAGGCAGAGGCAACAAGGTGTGGTTCAAAAACCACGCCAAACGGAGAATGTTAAGCGGTCCTGAGACAAGGCGCGTGGCCAAAGGCTCCAAAAATCATAAACTAGTCTCCAAACGGAAAAAGAGGCCTACGACTACGAAAAGTAGTCTACGACCACAGAGAGATGGTCTACAAGACCACTCCCTCCCTCCGAGAAGGGAAAACAAGACTTGGTCCGCAAACCGAGTCAAAGCACAAAAAGTTACGAGGACCAGAGGCAAGGCTCTCAGTCAAAACTCTGAAACCTCAGAACGAGCACAACATGCACCATCACCGAGTGCTCAATCGATGACGTCTGAGTCTTAAGGTCGGTCAAAAATGGGGTGTCTACAGTTGCCCGTCTTTGACAGAACTCAGAAGTCATAAGTGAAGGGAGTGAGTGTCAAAGACCAGAGACGACCCATTTTTGACAAGGCCGAAGACTTAGACAAACAGGCAAGATAACAAAGAAATGTGTCCGCAGGCAGGGACAAAATGCAAAGGACGTGCACAAAGCCAAACATAACTTATGATCATGCAAAGAAAGCTGTAACGAAGTAATTATGCAAAATAAATACAACAGTTTTAAGCAGGTAAATACAAAAAAAACTACATTACATGCAGAAAGGATGTAAGAGAATTATACAATTCTCATTACGTCTCACACGAAGTACATACAATACCTGTCTGGTTCGTTTGGTCGCGCCAGCTTCAAATGAACCGTACATATAATATCGTGCCTGCAAAAGAGAGAAACTCAACAGGCACAATATCGTTAGAAACATGCATAGCAATGCAAGTGAAAAGTGCATAATAACGTAAGTCGAGGGATACATGACAATGCAACCTAAGTGTGACGCATGACAATGCGATGCACTAACAAGTGCAGGTAAGGTGCGCAAGATAGCGCGAATGATGCAATGCACAAAACAGTGCGATGCGTTAAACAGCGCGATGCGTTAGACAACGCGAGTGCACAAGACAGTGCGAATGCACAAGATAGTGTGATGCGCTAAACAGCGCGATGCGTTAGACAACGCGAGTGCACAAGACAGTGCGAATGCACAAGATAGTGTGATGTGCTAAACAGCGTGATGCGTTAGACAACGCGAGTGCACAAGACAGCGTGATGCGCTAAACAGTGCGAGTGCACAAGATAGTGCGAACAATGTAATGTAATAACAAGCGTAAGAGAGGTGCGCAAGATAGCGCGATAAAATGCATGCAAAATGCAAGTATTGGACACACCGCAAAATAGCACGATGCGCAAAATAGTGCGATAAAATGCATGCAAAATGCAAGTATTAGACACAGCGCAAAATAGCGCGATAAAATGCATGCAAAATGTAAGTATTGGACATAGCGCAAAATAGCGCGATGCGCAAAATAGCACGATAAAATGCATGCAAAATGCAAGTATTGGACACAGCGTAAAATAGCGCGATAAAATACATGTAAAATGCAAGTATTGGACACAGCGCAAAATAGCGCGATAAAATGCATGCAAAATGCAAGTATTAGACACAGCGTAAAATAGCGCGATGGATAATTTGCACAAAACAATGCGAAGCAACAGATAGTACAGCAGATGCAAAGGGTGACAAACTCCAACCATGCTCGAATCATGAGAGGAGAAAAACAAAACAACCATGCAGGTGTGTTCAAAACACAACCTGAGATAAAACACGCCCAGGCCCGCACACACGCATCCTGAGATAAATTCCAAACACGCTAAAATCGCGTAAGGAATGGGACACTCAAACCACACCGAAATCGTGAGAGGAAGTCCAAAAATAACCCGCCCAGGTGTGTTCAAAACACAACCTGAGATAAAACATGCCCAGGCCCACGCACACGCGTCTTGAGATAAATTCCAAACACCCTAAAATCGCGTAAGGAACGGGACACTCAAACCATGCTGAAATCGTGAGAGGAGGTTCGAAAACAGCCCGCCTAGGTGTGTTCAAAACACAACCTAAAATAAAACACGCCCAGGCCCGCGCACATGCCTCCTGAGATAAATTCCAAGCACGCTGAAATCGCGTAAGGAACGGGACACTCAAACCACGCTAAAATCGTGAGAGAAGGTCAAAAAATAACCCGCCCAGGTGTGTTCAAAACACAACCTGAGATAAAACACGCCCAGGCTCGCGCACATGCGTTCTGAGATAAATTCCAAACACGTTGAAATCGCGTAAGGAACGGGACACTCAAATCATGCTGAAATCGTGAGAGGAGGTCCGAAAATAACCCGTCTAGGTGTGTTCAAAACACAACCTGAGATAAAACACGCCTAGGCCCGCGCATGCGCGTCCTGAGATAAATTCCAAACACGCTGAAATCATGTAAGGAAAAGGGAGAGAGGGAGAAACATAAGGACACATCCCAAAGTTTCGGAATGGCACGAGCATTGGAACGTATTCCAAATGCTCTTAACCCGAGAGAGAAACATAGGGACGTATCCCAGTGTTTTGATGGCACGAGCAGTGGAACGTATTCCAAATGCTCTTAACCAGAGAGAGAAACATAGGGACGTATCCCAGTGTTTCCGAAAAGAAAAAGAGACATAAGGACGTATCCTCGTGTCTCGGAAGAAGGAGGAAGCATAAGGACATATCCCCATGTTTCGAAAAGAAGAAGGCAAAAAAACCTCTCAGCGTAGCACATGCAAGAGATGAGAAAGGGAAAAATCTCTCAGCGTAGCACACGCAAGAGAGGAAAGATGAAAATCTCTCAGCGTAGCACACGCGAGAGAGGAAAGAGAAAATCTCTCAACGTAGCACATGCGAGAGAAGAAAGAGAAAATCTCTCAGCGTAGCACACGCGAGAGAGGAAATGAAGCATCTCTCAGCGTATCACACGCAAGAGAGGAAAGGAAGCATCTCTCAGCGTATCACACGCAAGAGAGGAAAGGGTGCATCTCTCAGCGTATCACACGCAAGAGAGGAAAGGAAGTATCTCTCAGCGTATCACACGCAAGAGAGGAAAGGAAGCATCTCTCAATGTATCACACGTAAGAGAGGAAAGGGTGAATCTCTCAGCGTATCACACGCAAGAGAGGAAAGGGTGCATCTCTCAGCGTATCACACGCAAGAGAGGAAAGGGTAAACCAAACGCGCGCCAAACGCGAGAGGAGAAAGGAAAAAACCAAACGCGTGCCAAACGCGAAAGGAAGAACCAATCGCGTGCTAAAAGCGAAAGGAAGGGGAAACCAAATGCGTGCCAAATGCGAAAGGAAAGGGATTAGTCGAACTGAACCGGAACTCCTCTGAATGAACAGTACATACAATACTGTACATGACTGAGAAAGGATCTAGATAGGCAAAATGCAAAACAATGCATGATGTTTAAGGAATGCAATAAACAGACAAAACATCGCTTTAGAAAGCACCTCATAGGGTGAGTGGCGGTGGCTCTACCCCGATGGGGATCCCCCTCTACATTGTTCTTTTTGAACACTTATCTTCAACTCGCAATACAAAGGTCCTAAAATGCTGACAAAGAGCAACATCTGCTGGGGAAATCATGGATGTCGTTTTTCTTCCTGATCACATTCACAACTTTCCATATTCTTCAACGGGGTGATAGACTAGGTTGATTCAGTATCCAGAATCGAGGCACACCCGCTACCTCAACCTATGGGGCTTCCATACAGATTTCAAGCCGGGGATACACCCTTGGGTATTCAAACCAGACTTTAGTCTCGGAAATTTCAAACCTTTGTGTTCTAGGCAACAACTATTCGAACTCTAGTTTCCACCATCGCAATTGATCTCCTAGGAACTCATCGCAAACACAACCAAGGCGTCTCTGGCAGGGATTGGTACTCTGGGAGAGCACTTCTGATTGCCATTCTGACACGAAAATAGTCAGCATAGTATTCTATTGACCTTGAACACACAGTTCGTATCGCGCACTGCTCATTCTGAACACACAGCTCATAACACAGCACTCTGTTTATTCTGTTCACAGCTCATTCTGAATATTGCTCACTCTGAACACATAGCCCATAACATGGTACTCTATTTATTCTGCTCACAGCTTATTCTGAACATACAGCCCATTCTGAACACTGCTCACTCTGAACACACAACTCATAACACGGTACTTGATTTATTTTGCTCACAGCTTATTCTGAACATACAGCCCATTCTGAACACTGCTCACTCTGAACACACAGCTCATAACATAGTATTATGTTGATTTTGAACACACGGGATGTAAAGAGGGAACTTGCAGAAGTCGAAACACACTCAGATGCTCCGAATTTTCTTATTTTCTTTACTTTGCAACCTGGAACTTATAGCTTCAAATAGGTCCTGATTCTACTGCTCTAAGATGACCTAGGTTGAACCCTGCAGTTTTATGAAAGAACGAATTCTGTTTTGCACAAATATGGAGAATGACACAACACTCTGAGCACAAAACGATTCATTTTTGAAATTGAGAAATGAATTCTCGACCAGGTATTGAGCCTACGACTAAACACAGCGAAAACGACTCGACAATGAAAAACAAAGGTAAAACAACTTAAACACATCGCGAAACACTTGAAACTACTCAAAACAAGAATCGGGACAGACAACAGATACAACACTCAGACGTATTCCAAAGACGAGAGACCTCTCAGATCATGAGGAGCCAGTTTCTCCAGGTATTGTTTCCCACCCTTTCTTATTTGTGATTCTCACATCACTTGACCCTCAGGCTCAGTTTTTCTCTCAAAACCCTTTTCTCACTTTTTCTCTCAACGCACATCTCTCTATTCTTCAATCTCTCATTTTTCCATCCCTCCCCTGGGTGGTTGATGGATAAATAGAAAGTTGTGGGTTCATGCCCAATATATTCAGCTCGCGGCTATTTCCTCTGATGACGTCTAGTTGATGCCCCTGATAAGGGGAGTGGAATAGATTGATCCATTTCATTTTGCGCTTCGCACTTGGTTTGATACCTCGCTGCTCGGAAGATGTTGAGAGCTTTCAGCCCTTTGTTGTTAGCTTCAGTTGTGCCCCTTTTCTGGCAGGTAGAGTGATAATGGGGAAAAATAGAACACCTGACTCAACTGTGTCCCTAGTTCATCATTTTGACCATTTTTGTTTTGACTTTCTACTAAAACAATTTTATTCAATATGAGAGTTAGATTAATACACTTGTTCAACTTTCTGATTTTGAAAATCATGCAAGTTAGGCTATGAGCACTGAAAATTTTCCTTTTTTGGGTCCAAGAAACGGTCCAGTTTTGAAAAAAATGGAATAATTTTCGAGAAAATTAGTCAACTTCAGTAAAAATTCTCAAAAACTATTTTTGCAAACGGTGATTGCTCGACCAATCATAGAATTTCCTCTCGAGATGCACAACCTCAGATCCAAAGCAATGGAAAATTGCCCCTTGTTTGAATAGTGCTGCATGGCAATGGAAAGTTGCCCCTTGTTTGAATAGCACCGCAGCACATTGTATGACAACGGAAAGTTGCCCCTTGTTTGAATAGTACCGCAGTACACTGTAATCAGTCCTCAGAGTGATGATCACAACCGAAATCTCGGATACCGAGAATGCAAAGATGATTAAAACCAATACATAGACACAATCGACTTGGAAGTGTTTGTGGCTGGACTTCAGAATGAAGTTGCCTACGTATCCCAAACATGGGAATCAAGCCTTACGTAGTTCAAGTTAAGGTACACTCGTGTATTAACCCTTCCTTTTACGCTCTAACTTTTGCCAAGGCCGCCCTTCCGGGTTTTCAATCTTGCGAGCTATGTTTTTCTTTTCATTTCATTTCTTTTGATGTCTTTTCTTCTTTTCATTTTTTTGCATTTTTTTTTTACATTTTTTTTTTCTTCTTTTTTTTTTTAAAGCTTTTCTTTTCTTTTTCTTACTCTAACTTTTGCCTAAGTCGCCCTTCCAGGTTTTGGCCCAACGTGCCTCTCAAGGATAAAAGTGTAGCTTTGTCCATGTCAAATGGTTTTTGGATCTCGAAGCCATCTGAATCCAGAAGAATGGCTGCTATTTGTTGATGATGTAGAAATCCATCTAAGGGGGGCTGAATTTGCCCCTAGTGTTGCGAATACGAACTTGGTTGTCCTTCAGCAATACTTTCTTTTTTCTTTCCTTTTGGGATTTGGCATTCTTGCCAGCCTTCGTTATCTTGAGAAACGTCCCAATTTTTGACTCTCCGAGCACATCGGACATTTTCAATGCCCCTAATTTGAGGGGTGCTGCTGGTCTAGCTTCGCAAGCTTCCTTTGATCACATCTGATCTTCTGGATTTGACTTTCCTTGCCCCTGATTCACGGGCTACTTCAAATCTGGCCACACAGGTCTTACATTGTGGTTGACCATTGAACATTCTGAATTAGGGTTCAAGGTTTGAAGCAAAGGGGGGCGGGTCTCGAGGTTGAGAGCAATCCTAAGCTGCACAATCTCAAGAACGATCCCACACAGGTCTTCGCAGGACTGCGCAAAATATATTTTTTTTTTTTGAAATTTTTTAAGAAAGCGACTAATCGCTCGCGCTGAAGACAATGTAGAACTAATCTAGATCAAGCCAGGATCCTTCTCAGTACTCATGTTAACAAGCATGATTTCATTCATTAAGGGCTTAGCATGCCTCTCTTTCTCTCAGTTGACCACATTTTGCAAAACCCGAGGAATTCCTTCCTCTTTGTTTTCATTACAATGTTCAAAAGATTTTGAAAAAAATTAGGTCAATGCAATAATTTTAAGGCACAGAAAAGTAGGTGAAATGCGCTGCTGTTTCAATCAAGTTTGCTGGCACAACAGGCTCAAAGCAGAAATAAGCACAAAAACATGAAAACCATGGTTGTTTCATTCAGATCTTCTGGTGTAGCTGGCTCTACGGCAGAAACAGACCCAAAAGAAAGCAAAAAGACAAACATAAAACAAAATAGTGATGCCCGAGGTAACATCCCCAGAATCACCCGACTCCTATACAACAGGACTGACTCGATACAACAAGACAGACTCAACTAACATAGTAAGAAAAGACTAACTCAAAACAACGAGACAGACTCAAAACAACACAACAGAACTGACTCAATGCCCAAGCCAGAACATAAAATAAACAGTATTTGCAAATGCTCAAAACAGTGCGTGCCATACGCAACATCTGGAGTAAACTGAACGCTGCCTGCAGGTGGTTCATCCCCCGATCACGTACTCGTACTATCCCCCAAGTCCACTGATCCAGTGACGATGGACTTTGCTGAGCTTGGTGGGATGATAACCTCGTCATCAAGCAAATCTCGCACTTCGTGGCGAAGACGAAAGCAATTGTTGGTGCTGTGACCGGTTTGTTGATGGTATGCACAGTACTGGGTACCATCATGCTTAGCTGGAAGGGGATTCGAGAAGGGGTGAAGCTCAAGAGGTTTGAGATAGCCTTTGTCAACAAGGATTTGAAGAGCTTTGGACAAAGGCATATAGAGGGCATGGAAGACCCTGCGACCCCAGGGTTGGTACTTCGAGGTTTGTGGATTTTTGCTGGGTGCACTAGCAAAAGGGTCGGCAGGCACTAGCTTGGTCTGCTGATTTTTTTCCAAATGCAGAATTAGGGTTGGAAGAAGCAGTTCTGGTACGACAGTCTTTCTCCCGATTTTCTCTTTGGCTTGAACTACCCTCGGTCTGAGTAGGGAAGGTATCATCCACAGTTTTTGCAGCAACTGCGAGTACATGTTGCTTATTCAGTCCCCCGGCTTTCAAAGCCTCGATAGCCTGCAGAAGTTGTTCATAGGGATTAGTGTCTACCCCCATCTTGTTCTTTCCACTAGGCTCAGCTTGGTCGAAGGTTTAGGTTGCTATATCAGTGCGAAGTCCTGTTATTGTTGGCATACCATTGCCTATACTTAGGATGGGTTCAGATTGGCTGAGTTCAATTACAATTCGCCCCAGTAGTAAGGGCTCCTCCGGCATGAAATTCCCAACATGTGAGATAGTCGGCGATGGAGCTGACATTCTGAAGGCTAGATTAGCTACAGATCTCTAAAGATCGCCGATCATTCCCATAAGCTCAAAAGTGGTGGGCTCACGGGTTTGAAATGGTTGGGGTTCCCAGATCGGGTATGCGGCAGATGACCTGGACGGATGTTCCATTTCAACATCGGTCTCACCCTGCATGGCGATTCCTTGGTTTAATGCTGCTGCCATGACCACAATTTCTTTTGAATTCTGTGTCATCACGGGTCTACTTAACTGAATAGAGGGGATGCGACTGGTGCCTGATGGATCAGATGAACTGGTGAGCCTTGATTGGCCTTTCTCTGCCTTGCCTCAACGAAGGAGAACACTGGTTGTTCTGAACTGAATCTCTGAACCCCCCCTTGAAAGAGAAAACAGGCAGCATTTCAGCCCAATTTCATCAAAACAGATATAAGCATAACTGAATAATTGTATTCGACCACTGATTACTGTTCCCCAAATTATTGCCCCAAAATTGAGTCTGATACCCACAGATATAACAGATTCTCAAAATACTGATGCCCGCAGGCCTGATACCCAGACTTTGTAAACTGATACGTGCAACTTGTAGAGACACACTCTGACAGCACATAGCAAGCAAATGAGAGCCAAAACACCCCTATGTTGGGGTAGGGTTTCCCTGTCCTATTTTGTCAGGAGCTAGGGTTTCACTACGCACACAGCGGTTTCAAACAACCTATAATCGGGTAAGCAACCTGTCCTAGTTTGGAATAGTCACTATGGATTCCGAATATGCACTAGGTCGAATAGTCAAAAAGGGTGCCCTAGTAAAAACTGGGATTTGTGTTCCCGTCGTGGCAGAGCCCGCAATCGGTTACCCTTATGGCACGCTTCTCAAAGTGGGCCTCTGGCAAACCGTTCCAGAATAGCATACGGCAAACATGGTGTCCTAGGCGCACCAATGCAAATGCAATGCAAAGAAACACATAAGTGTGAACAAAACACGATATCATGAGTTCAAGTCAAGTTCTCTAAGTGCCCAGCAGAGTCGCCAAAAAACTGTAGACGCGCCCTTGGAATCCAGGGCTTTGCTTACTACAGTTCGGACTCAAATGCCACGGTTCTTAATCTGATCTCGCAAAGTGCAATGTGAGACTGATAAACCACCAAAGAGTCCAAATCTGACAAATCGTTTTGGAAAATTGATTTTTATAAAGAAGTGCCAAACATGAACTGCTTTGCCAGATACAGAGTTGCCACCTAAATATTTTATTTTTGGGAGAATTTAGGAAACCCTGACTCGTGTCTAAGGCCACGTGTCCGTCATCACCAAAGTTGCCTCGGCTCGGGAACTTGGTACGATTGGGGAAGGTCATTTAATGAGCACCCCCACTCGCCCGACCAAAGATCGGCCTGTACTAAGCATGATATCTTGTTTTTGAAAACTCATGTGTTCTTGTTCCGGTTAATTAGCTAGAATTACTATGTGATGCGCACAGCAAAACAAGTATAAACTAGATCGCCTAATTTAGAACAAAGCACTGGGTATCCGTGTGTTTGGAAAAATGGTTTGAAGTTTGCTACTCGCAAGTAAGCTAAAATGCGGATTTCAATGAATTATCCAAATTCAAGTAATCCAACCTTTACCCACAGGCATTCAGGCAGTTAATCACGTAAGCAAATAGTCTCATGGCAAGCATGCTTTCATGGCAACATTAACACACATGCAGTATGCTAAAGCGTAAACACTCACAGTGTACTCCGAGCCAAAACAAGGAACTAGTTAAAAATCGTGCATGATCCTAGTTCATGTTAGAATGGCTAATGCAACACATGCGAAAACGCATTTAAGATAGGCTCGGCTATCCTAAGAATGTCATGTGAGATGCAACTTGGTACATGCATTCAAATTGGAATTGAAATACAACATAGTTAGCATGATGCGCCGAACCCGGTGCATGCAATACAGATGCATGATGCACGCATGCAAGCATAAGGTATGCTAAAAGAAACGTGCCCTAAAACTAACCATCGTAAGCGGTTTAAGTAAAAGGGAGAAAGAAATGGGGGTTGGAAGACATGCATCACACACACGCACGCTTATTACAATAATTGGCTCTTTCGAAGGAGAGACCGAATAAAGAGCTAACTAGCTAATCTAGGCTAATTAAACTAATTATTACAACACAAATTAATTAACTAATCCTAGTTAAATAATTATTACAAAACGAATTGAAATAGCTAAACGCATTAACTGTTAAAAGTACAAACCAAAGCAAAACTTAGCTATCTAAGCATGGCAGCTAAGGAAAGCAATAAATTAGAAGCCTCAGAGGTAGAGGAATGCATGCATGTCCGGCCGCCTCGTTCGGAAATCCAATGCAATGCTCCGATTTGCCTCTATTTTCATCCATTCTCAGAAACTTGCACCAAGCTCCAGGAAGCTGAAAATCCACCTTGGAAATCCAGTGGGAGGGTAGCCAACCACTTTTGGTCTCTCCAAACCCCTGCCGACCACTTTTTGTTGTTGAAAACCAAGAAAAGTGGTCGGCCAGCTACTTTTTCTGGCTGGCCGACCAGTTGTTGCTGTTGAACTGCAATTTGCTGCAACAGAAAGCAAAAAAGAGCATGGCAATGTATTTGCAAGATATGTGTACACAACCACCCTCCCTATCATGTCATAAACTCAAGGGAGTGCGGTTCTCGACCCTCGGGCCACCAATCGCGCATTTTCATGCATGATGGACGAGAGGCGAAGTTGTACAATTCAATATGAAAATGAATGCACAAGTAAACACATAAAGTCTAAAACTCTATCATGAATGATCAAGAGCGTCGGCGACCGGGAATTAAGGCACGTTTCATCACTGTAAGTATGAAACGTCCCCTGTTTCCCGTGTTTGGACTAACACCTACTCCAAACACAATGCAAACAAGCATGGCATACACAATGCGACTCAAGCATGAAAGTATGCAATATGACTTAAGTATGCAAACACGCAATGCAACATGAACAACCTAACAAGGCTAATAGCATACACAATGCTAAAGCATGTAACAACTAGCATACACAATGCTAAATGCTAAGAACTAGATGGCATACTCAATGCAAGGTATTCATAAGGTTCTAAGCATAATGTAATGCATGTATGCACAATGCAATGAGGGAAACTTATGTAATATACCAAGCATGGCATGCTCAATGCAATATAAATGGTATACTCAATGGACTTAAACCAAAAGGGTAGACCTCAATCATGCCCAAATCAATGGTCATTGGTGATGAAATGAAGACACATAAAACAAGGCATGCATGCACAATGTATTGGCCATCAAAGAGGCCAAAGAGCATGACTCTCAAGAGTGCTCAAAGCGTGACAAAAGTGGAAGTGTAACAACACTAAGTGCACTGAAATGAAGCAAAAAATGATGCCAAATCATTCAAACAACATAAGAAAAGCATGCTAGGGTCCTAAGGCATGAAAGCTGGCAAAGAGCAACACAAAGGAGGCATGCAATACATGGCACTAATGCATGAACTAAGCATGGACCGAGCTCAAGTAGGTCTAATCATGGACCAAAACATGCTAAGATAAGGGCCCAAGGGCCTAGACATGCAAGCATGCCAGCTAAGGCCATAACAAAGCCATAATGGACAATACTCAAAGGCATTCAAAACATGAATGAAGTGGAAATATAAGCATGCTATAAGCTCTGAAATGTCATGCTAGATGATGTTAAATCATGTACACAACACAAATAAAGCATGCAATGGTGCTCAAAGCTTGAGGCAAGCAAGAGCATTTGTACTACAAGTATACAAAACATGAAGCATGTGATTAAGGCAACCCAAAACAGTCCTAGAACATGTCAAAATGAGTCTAAAACATGCATGGAAAGAAGCCAAAATGTGCTAGCATGAAGGGCATAAGACATGATTCATAAAAGACAAATAAGGTGGATTACATTATACCTATTAAGACCAAGTATGGAATGACTTAAGCAACAAAAATCAGAGCTATGTCATGGCATAATAGCCGCAAATAAACACTGAAATGGTGGCTCGCAAGCAAAGGCATGAAGGCATACGCAATGGTTCATGTTAAGACATAAAGGGGGAAACCCTCCAACGCATTGAATGAGCGATAAATGTGACTACATGGACTGAAATAATATAACTAATGATGCCAAATCATTGAAATAAGCCAAGTAATGCATGCCAGAGGATTCAACACACAAAGCTAACAAGCTAGATTGAACCAAGGCTATACAAAGCAAGTCATGGATGACCAATACAACACAAATCATACCTTAAACATGCTAAAACATGAAAAAAGTCTTCATGAAGTTGAGCTAAAAGCATGCTAAAATTACATGTCAAGGCACGAGGCATGTTAGGCCAAATCATGGAAATGCACTACAAGTGCATGGAGCATGCAAGTGCTAACCAAACCAAACCTAAACAGAGGTATGACATGGTAAAATATCACCAAAGACATGCTAAAATGGACCTAAACCAAGCTAAAATGACATGCTACTTCATGAAGCATACAAAGCTAGTTTAAGGGATTTACACTACAAGTGTATAAACCATGCATGAGCCAACCAAACCATCCCAAAATAGATCTAAGGCATGTTAAAACAACACCAAAAACCCCCTGAGATGGCTCCAAAACAAGCTGGAAAGACATGCCCAAACATGAGGCATACAAGACTAGATTGTGTGATCTACACTACAAGTGTATAAGGCATGCATGGAATGACAAAACCAAGCAAAAACAGTGGTATGCCTTAGCAAAATAACCACAAATACAAGCTAAAAACAAGCTAACACAAGCTTATCAAAGATGCTTAAACATGAGGCATATTAAGGCATGTAAAGAAGACACAAGGAGAGGGGATGACCCTCTCCTTCTTAAGACCTTAAAACACCATCCCCACCACTGAAATCCCTCTAGATTTCAGTGGTGAGAAGGCCAAAACAAGGTGGTCTCGAAGTTCACAAAAAAGGCTCAAAAACAAGACCAAACAAGGCCTAAGAGGGGGTAGACAACCCTAAACACAAAAGTGATCTTAAACAAACTTTTTAAGCATGCAAAAACCAAACTTTTATTAGTTATGAGCTAAGCTTAAAAAAACATGCAAGATAGGCTAAAGCTTAAGCAAGAAAGGGGGATCTAAAAGTTAGAAACTCACCCTTGAAGACCCTCTTTATAACTGCAACTCCAGCAACCTTTTTGAACTTAAACCAGTCTAAGAACCTCAAAAACAACCTCAAGAAGCCTCAGCAACCCAAGCAAGGTGTTCAAGTGTGTGTTTGTGTGTTAAAGTAAGACAAATCTACACTTTTGAACACAAAAATGAAGAACAAGAGTGACATAAAGACAAAGCTATATGTAACTCTCTTAGGGCAATTTTTCTGAACCTGGAGGAGGGAGGAGGAAGGAGGATCCTCCCTTTTATAGAAAAGGAAAGCCAAAGCTTCTTGGAGAAGCTAAGCTTGAATGTCATCCCTCGATACACGTGCATGGAGGATGGCTCAAATTCTCTCCAGCTGTGCCAGCTGTCCCAAAATATCTCCAAAAAGGTGTCAAAAATCAGCCGACCACTTGAAGTGGTCGGCCTGTTAGTTTAAGTGGTCGGCCGACCACTTTAGGTGGTCAACTAGAGCAAAAACTAGTCGGCCATAGGTGGGAGAGGTCAACACACTAAATGCAAGGTGGTGGTGTGGTGGCCGACCAGAAAAGATGGTCCAAAGACCCAGAAAGCCAGTTACCTGACAAGAAAACTAGCTGAAAAAAAGAAAAGTGGTCTCCAAGGAGAAATACTGGTTTCCCACCCTTGTACCACCTTCCAAACAAGGAAAACAAGGTTTGTACTAAAAACAAACCAAAGCGGATGCAAGACGAGAAATCAGGAGGAAAAACATGCGGCCAAAAGCCCCGAAAACTAGCTGACGAGCATCAAAAGTGGTATGCAACCACAAAAGTGGTCTCCCGGACCACAGTGTTCCTCTAGGCAGAGGCAACAAGGTGTGGTTCAAAAACCACACCAAACGGAGAATGTTAAGCAGTCCCGAGACAAGACGCGTGGCCAAAGGCTCCAAAAATCGAGAACTGGTCTTCAAACGGGAAAAATGGCCTACGACCACGAAAAGTAGTCTACGACCACAGAGAGATGGTCTAGAAGACCACTCCCTCCCTCCGAAAAGGGAAATAAGACTTGGTCCGCAAACCGAGTCAAAGCACAAAGAGTTCCGAGGTCCGGAGGCAAGGCTTTCAGCCAAACTTCGAAACCTTAGAACGAGCACAACATGCACCATCACCGAGCGCTCAATCGATGACGTCTGAGTCTTAAGGTCGGTCAAAAATGGGGTGTCTACAATCAACCTAACTAACTCACTCTACTCTTATAACGGTATCTATCATAACTGCCTTTAATATCTTGCACATGCTTGAGCTGAGAAAGATATTTTGTTTGTGATGGCTTCTCTTGTGGCTTGAGCTGTGAGTGTTGTAGCTTAAGCTGAGATAGTTGAGAGTATTCCTCAATACTCTTATCAGTTTCGTATCACAATGGGATTTTTAGCTAATTTAAATTAGCCAAAAATCCCATTGTGAAATGAAGCCATCTGTACAAGTTTAAATTTGGCTTGTTTAATTGATTACATTAGTTCTTCTATAGTTTTTCAGATTAGACCAACAACTCTCATCCTTCACTTGACCCATGGGCCATTGAGGGTTGAAGGAAACAATAGCAGCTCTACAAGATACAACCGCCACTCTTGACATTTGCTTCAGAACATGCCTCGAGTACAAGAGTTCCCTTCACAGCAGGCTCAATTAGTTGCACATGTACTAAAGCTACTAGATATGGAAGTAAAATAACACACCGAACTCATAACATTTAAGGAGAGGCTTCTCTCTAATTCACTGGGTTGATTATTGTTGGATCTATGGAGCCTACTACAGGTCCCATTTCAATAATTCGAACCGTTCAATGTATAGACCTTATCGGGTCCTTCATGCTTACAAAAAATCACGTTGATTGGATATCAGTAGCCCCTTGATCGGAACACATTTTTGTTAATAATTTATTTTTAAAATCATATTTACTATTGAAAAAAATGTGTTTCAATTAAGGGACTACTGATATCCGATCAACATAATTTTTTGCAACTATGAAATAATCGACGAGCTCTACATATTGAACAGTTTGAATTATCGAAACAGGACCCGTGGTAGACTCCATAGACCCAATAGTACGTTCCAATCTACACAATGAAATGGAGAGAAGTCTCTCCCAACATTTAAGTTCCATTGAAGTTAAACATACAATGATTACACATTTCATCGCACTTCAATGCTGTGAATTTCAATTGGTCAAATAAATTTGGATGATCAAGTTAGTAAATTTTCTCAAAATTTCACTAATTAAAGTCAATGAAATTTTGGCTAGTTAGTGAAATTTCTATGGCCGAGCTAGTAGTTAGTAAAATTTCATGAATTTTTTTCTTTAGGATTTCATATTATTCATAGATCTTATTTGAAAGATCTAGCCAATAGGATGCTAAAAATATAAATTTTACAACAAATGAATGTGCAAATAAAATCTTATTAAATTTTAAAATTTTAAATCACTTAAACAAATTATAATGTGGGATAAACGATAAGCTACTAAAATAATAACACTAAGAAATCTTAACTACAAATAAAAATTATCTTGGACCTCTCCTGCTATTCAAACTATATGGAGAATATATTGTTAATTTCCTTACTTTTTTGGTTCACCTAACTGAGTAGAATTTAAAAATTTAAAACTTTTTGAAAAAATTACTAAAGATGAAAAAAAATCAATAAAATAGTTACTAAAATAGTCAATCCTAAACACACAATAAACCCATGTAAATAGAGCATTTCACTCATTCGGGCAATCATTTTTCTTCTTTCTTCCTACAAAAGCTTTTTTGTTTTTCTATGTAAAAATAAATATATGTGTGTGTTATACAAGAATTGAGTTTCTCTCATATTGGCCATCTCAACTTGAGAGATCGTTTAGTTTTTGTAAGCTTATTTTAAAATCAATTTTTGTGATCTAAACTATTCACTTTTTAAGATTCGTTAAGAAGAATATTTATGTAAAAAATAAGATGATTGGATATTGATAGTTATATGTTTGAATCAAATTTGTATTACAAAAAATAAATGGTTATTCTTGAAATTATATTTGTCATCTATTTTTTTAAAACAAATACAATTGAAATATATAGTTATCAATATCTAATCATCTTAATCTTTTGTATTAATAATCTACTCAACAAGATTTAAAAAGTGAACACAGTTTTAATTACCAAAATTAATTTCAAAATGAATTTATTAAATCTAAACACTCTTGTTTTTCAAATTAAGATGACAATTTAAGCCTCCGTTTGGGAAGTGGGTTGACTTTTTGACTTTTTGACTTTTTAGCTTTTTTGGCTATTTTAATCTGGGCTAAAAAGTTTGGTTTGGGAATGATTTTTGACTTTTTGACTTTTTTGGCTTTTTTGTGAGAGAAGAATGTAATGATTATGAATTGGATGTGATATTTTATTTTTTATGATTAAAATAGTCTATTTTATCTTTTGTGACTAAAATAATTAAAAAAATTCCGTTTAACTGTTGCCAAACTGATAGTCAAATCCAAATAACAAAATACAAGCGCCGAGACTTGGGTGTATTTGAGTTGAAAACCAAGTGATTTTACTGTATTGTATTTGAAAGTGGCCGTGTAAATCTCATGTGGCTACTTTTTCGTTTGGTCCATTAACGTGGGTTAAAAAATGGAGTGAATTGAAACTGGAAGTTTTAATGGTTGTCACTTTTGAAGATCATGTCCTTTTGGTAGAACTGTAAGAAAGTGTTTATATCTTATACCTAAACAGCTTATAACTTATAATTATGAACATAAGTTGATTTCTGACTTATAAATTAAGCATCTCCTGCTCCACTTAAAGAATAAGCTAATTTCTGACTTCCAAAAAGCTATAAGTTATAAGTTATAAGCTAAAACAAACACATCAAAATAACTTAAATTAAGATAAAAACTAAAATAAATAGCTTTTAAGCTGTACCAAACTGACACCATGTGACAAAATGAGGCTAGGTGGAAGGTGCACGGACACCGAGCGTAATTTGACCACATTTTGCTTATATTCAAAACTCCTCTATGACAATGCCATATAGATATTTTTAAAATTTTAAGTCACAAAAATATATGTTTTGTATGAAAAAATGAAAGTACAACAGGTGCCCGTCATTCTAAAAATAAACAAATAAAAATTTATTTATATAAAATTACTCAACTAAAATTAAGATGATTGAATCATAATATATAGAAGGGTTAAATTACACTGGTATTCCCTAAGGTTTCTGTTTAATACAAATCCCTCTCTCATATTTGAAAAATTATAGTTATCCCCCTGTCTGATTAAAATGACATATTTACCTCTTAACCTCTATGCATATAAAATAATATAGATATTTTATTCATGTCATTTCAAAAAAAATAACAATCATCTTCTTTAGTTTAACTTATACAAAAAATTGAGTTTTTTTTTTTATTTTTACTAAATTTTTTAATATGTTAAGTAATTTTTTTTATTTTTTAGATACAACAAATCTAGATATATTTAATATGTTAATATTTTTTGATTTGTTTTTAATTCACCAACTGTATTATCTTATTTTGTTGTATTCAATGGATTTTTTTGAAGTTTTTTTTTTTATGTAAATTTTATACTTTTAAATATATCTAGATTAAATTGATCTAATCTAGATATATTGGTAGAAATAAAAATGAAAAATTATATTCACATATAAAAATTTATACAAAAAAAATCATAAAAATATTGTGATAGTGATATTATCGTAAATATAAATCATGTTTATAAATGTTTTTTTTTTTTAAAGTGAAAGGTTACCATTAAATTATATCAGTGTGTTTGAAAATTTTATATAAAATATATGTTTTTATATTATTACTCAATAAGAATATGTTCATGTATAATTTAATAATGGAAAGTTGTAGAATATAGTTATGATGATTAAAAGAAGAAATGATAGGAAAAATGGGAAAATGGTCATTTAAAAAACTTTAGAATATAACATCAACAATCCAGTGACAATTTGTAATGAAATTACAAACCTCATTAAGAAAAATGTAATATTTTAAATGTAAAGAGAAATCTATATTAAATAAAAATCTCAAGAGTGTCAGTGTAACTTACCCTAATAGAATGAACTTTGGTACACTCATACTAAGTCCGACCCATAAGACAAGCTGCAGAAATAGACAACAATAAAGAATTTGGAAAAATCAAGAGGGAATTTCATTTCCCACCCCGCCCACCTCCTTAAAAAAAAATTTAAAAAAAAAAATCACCTATATCCGTCCGATCAATTTTAGACTTGAACTTTTGCTATTGTCAATTTACCTCCTAACCTATTTAAATCATGATCAATTTACCTCGTACCGTCACATTTAAACAGAAAGAGTAAAAACAAATTACATTTTGGCCCCAAATTTCAAATTATAGATCCAAACTCACTATCTCCTACCCAAACTCTCAATTTCTCCTCTCTGTACCTCTACAACTCCGCCGACCACCGCCGCTGTCGACTAGCCCTCATCCTCTCTCTACCACTGCAACCCTTCCCTCAATGCCTCCAATCACTCCCTTTTCATTGCCCCAGCCTCTCCTCGTTACCCAAGCCCATCCTTCACAATTCACATAAACAAACAAACAAACAAACAAACAAAATCCATATAACATGCCAGGAAGAAGTAATGCAATTACTAGGTGAGAAGAAGGCTAATTCTAATACTTGGCCTTCAGACACAATGGTTTGGTTGAGTCTAAGGGGTTGTGTTCGTGTGATGATGTCGAAAGATGTAGTGGGGATTGGGAAGAGAGTAATGATGAGTATGGTGAAGAGTCATAGTATAGAGCAACAATGGAGTTTTTTTTTTTTTTTTATGTTTCTCATTCTTCTTCACACAGTGGCCTTTCGCTCTGTCTCTCTCATGCTTTCTCTCTCTAACATGTGAATGAATGAGACAAATGTTCTTCATGTTTAAAGACATTTTGGCCTGTCGAAAGGGGATGACTAGAGGCGGAAGGGGAAGGTTGAGGAAGGGGTTGCATTAATAGAGGAAGGAGGAGGACTAGTCGACGATAGTGGTGGCCGGTAGAGTTGTAGAGGTGCAGAGAGGAGAGATGGTAAGTTTGGATCTATAATTTAAAATTCGAGGCCAAAATGTAATTTTTATAAAAAAAAAAAAAAACTTTTTTTGTTTAAATTTGATGGTAGGGAGTAAATTGATCATGATTTAAATAGCTTAAAAAATAACAACAATGATTCATCTCCCCTTTTCCTCCCACCCCCTTTGACCCCCTCTCTCTCTCATTGGTTACCTTTTCTTTTTCTTTTTCTTTTTTTTCCTGCTCCTCCAATCACCACCCGCCACGTGGCAAAGGGGGGGGTGAGGGGGTGACCCCCAAAAGGGGGTCCCAAGTATTATTCAAAAAATAAATTGATAATATTAAAAGCTCAGGTGTAAAATTGATCAGATGAATACAATTAGGAGGAAAAATGAAATTTCCTTGGAAGTCAATCAAAGGTTGGAGAAACTTGGTTCTCTTTGATGCATTTCTCAACTGAAACTTTCTTTATAAGCAATGAAAATTCGCTAAAACAAGCTTTTGAGCAAGAGTTTGGAAAGTTTCAATAATAATAAAAAAAATGGCGAATTATACTAACGGTTTCTATAGTGTGAGTTTGTATCATTTTAATTTTTGACTTTTAATTGTGACATATTTGACCCTAAATTTTGAGTCTTGCTCCAAATAAAGACAATTGAAGATATCATTGCTCAATTTCAAGGGCAAAGCCATCAATTTAATAAAAAATAAACTAATTTGACAAAAATAAATGTCAAAAAAATATTTTTGAATTTTTAAAAATTATTTTTATCCACTAAAGATAAAATTATGTAAAATTGATAAATCTTTTAGACATTTATTTTTATTTTTTTATCAAATTAATTTTTGTTATGTGTTTGGATAATGATCATGTAATAGGTGATTATTTTTTATTCATTAAATTAGTTTCTATTTTTTCAAAAGTTAAATATGGTGACAACATTGATATCATTATTAAACTAATTCATTAAATCAAAAAATTCAAAACTAAAAATATTTCATATATTAAATATATCGATTACACATTAAAAGCCCAACAACAATTACATGATCATCATCCAAACACATAATAAAAATTAATTTGGTAAAATATATAAAAATCTAAAAGATTTATCAATTTTACATAATTTTATCTTTGGTGAATAGAAATTATTTTTAAAAATTCAAAAATATTTTTTTGTCATTTATTTTTATCAAATTAGTTTATATTTTATCAAATTGACAACTTTGTCCTTGAAATTGA
Source organism: Camellia sinensis (assembly GCF_004153795.1). Taxonomy (NCBI): domain Eukaryota; kingdom Viridiplantae; phylum Streptophyta; class Magnoliopsida; order Ericales; family Theaceae; genus Camellia; species Camellia sinensis. Next base: position 1,296,472 of record NW_021027047.1, read on the forward strand.
GCAATGGTATCTTCAATTGTTCTTATTTGAAACAATTATTTGAAACAAGATTTAAAATTTAGGGTCAAATGTGTCACAATTGAAAAGTTAGAAACCAAAGTGACACGGATTCCAAGGAACTGTTAGTATAATTCACCCTAATAAAAAAGTCACTGGAAATTAAAAAGTTCAAAAATTCAAATAATTGTGCAAAAAAAGTTAAAGATTTCACTTTCACTCCATTATTTGCACGCTTTTTAAAAAAAAAATTAAAAAATTATCTCAAAAATACAATTTTTTTTTACTCATATTTAAGTAAAAAAAATTAAAAATCACTAAAATAGTCTATTCTCAAATTAAACGACTGTTTCAAATTACCCTACTAAAGAGACTTGCTGAAATGAAATAAAGTTTGAGAGAGATGGGAGTGGTCAAGACTCAAGAGAAACAAGGGAAAGCAATGGGCGTGAATTGCTCAAATGAAATGAAGTGTGAGAGAGATGGGAGTCGTCAAGAGAAACAAGGGAAAGCAATAGGTGTGAAATTTTGAAATTGCCTTACTTAGAGACTTGCTCAAATGAAATAAGGTTTGAGAGAGACGGGGGTGGTCAAGAGAAACAACGGAAAGGAAATTTGAAATTTCCATTTGGAGGAAGGTCGTCCCCCACAACGTAACAAATGTTCTTGTTGGTCTGCTTTATCAACAGCCACAAATGGCTTTATTGGAGTATCCGATCAAAGTATAAAACTTATAAAACTTATTGATCAAAGTACAAAACTTGTTGGTCTGCTTTATCAACAGCCACAAATGGCTGTCTAGGTTTTTTTTTTTTTTTTTTTTTTTTTTTTTTTGTGTGTGTGTGTGTGTGTTAATGATATACACAAAATTTTCTACAAAATACACAATTCGTATTCATTCAACTCCATAATTATTTCACTTTTTTTCTTACAAACATCACATCCAACCACAAAAAAACCCCAACTATCTTTTCAAATACCAAAAAAAATTTATCCAATAATATCCTATAACTAAAAAAGCCTATATAAAAATCCACTTCCCAAACACCCACAAAGTATTTTATATGAAAACATCTTCTATCAAAAGCAAGGATGCTGCCAAGAGCCAAAAGCTAACTCATCTTCTTGTAACTTTACCCCTTCATTTCATAGCCCAAATTTCAAGTTCAATTTTGGGTAAAATGCACTTTTTCCCTTAATTAGAAAGACAATAGTTACCAAGCGCAGCAATAATACCTCAAACTTAAAAAGAAATAAATTACATACAACTCACATAATGGATAAGAAATAAAAACTATAAAGGATATTAAATTTCTATTTATATGAGTTAAACCTACAATTTTACACTAAAAAAGGGTACTATACAATCATTAAACCAATTAGGGTCTTGGTTTATATAATAAAAGTCATGCCTATGTGTATTATATTTAAAAATTGGGTTAATTACACTTTTCACCCTTATAGTTAATTCAAATTTCAATTTAAATAATTTAGTTTCTATTCTTTAAGTTTAGTTTCAATTTAAGGTTAAAATTAACAATTTTTAGACAGCTGTCACTTTAAGTCTAATCTTAATTTGGTCATTCTATCTAAATTTGATGTTAAAATTAACAATTTAGAAAAACTTATCAATTTTTTAAAGTGTACAAATAAACAAAATTAACAAAAATTTAAATGAAGGGATCAAATTGAAACTAAACTTGAAATTTAGAGATTAAAATGCTTAAATTGAAATTATAAGAACTAACGTGAAATTTGGATTAAATTGTAAGGGTAAAAACTGTAATTAACTCTTAAAAACTAGTGAAACTTACTATGACACGCAAGAAATCACATAAAGACTAAAGTTAGTAATATAGTTAATTACACCAAGACTCCTTCAAGTACTTGTGAATATCAACTTAACCCTCTCATCTATAAACTCATATTTTGACTTCTTAAATTATAAAAATATATCACTTTCGCTTCCTCTGAATCACTTTCAGAATAAGTATATTTGTATGATTTTCATAATTGAGGGGGGTTAACATGAATGGATTCATAGAAGAGGGGGTTAAGATGATATTCATAAATAATGAACGGTTCTTAGTGAAATATTCCAATAATATATTACAACTATCTTTTTCTTATATTTGTCATGCATATTGTCCAATTTCCACAAATGTTGACAAGCCGTACTTGACCCAATGCAAGAAATGAAAACACCGTGCCGTGTCTCATTTCCAACGACGAAAAGTAATAAGGTCGATGAAGGCAACACATATGCATATGACTTCTAACGTATTAAATAAAAGTCTTCATTATATGGCCCAATTGAGCCATTGTACAATGACCTTTCAAATTAAGGAAACTCTTGAACTACTTCAATACAAATAACAAAACTTATATAAATAAAAATAAATAATTGCTTGTAACATTTCTTTCTCCTGTATTCATGCATTGGACAAAAAAAATTTATAATATTAACACATAAAAATTGCCTAACAGGCCTAAAGAGTCTACGTCTCCAAGGCTTTGATATTTTTACAGCTCAAAGCGGGGCAACTCTACACCCAATGCTATTGAAAGCCTTGAATTTATTTTTTTTTAATTATAAATAAATAAATATATATATATATATATGTAATTCAATCTAAAATTTTATATTGAATATCCTAACCCACTTTCTATCCTACCCCACTTTCCTGAACACCCATTATAGTTGAACACCCACTCAGTCCACTTTCTTGAACACTCAATCCAACACAACCCAACCCAACTCAACTTAACTCATAACCCTTTAATCAATATATATGATTTGTGACACACGACATGTTTTGGAGTTTTGCTTTCTCACTTAGTGCAAAGTTTCTTGTTGACAAAAATGTGTGATTTTGCAATTTTCAACAAATGTACCACCTAAATGTTAATGTTGATGAATAGTTTTATAGCTTATCTCAATTTGAATTAAAGGAGCTTTTCTCTCTCTTTTTTTTAATCATTCTAGTGATAAAAATAAAACATATTTATGCAATTTTTTGTATCTACATTTTATTTTTTGAAACAATGATATCAATATATTAGAATTTTATTTTATTTATTTATTTGTGTGTGAATTAAAAAGTCTAAAAAAATTGAATTTTTGAATGTCTTTTCTGAAATCGTCACTCACTGGTCAAAGTGAACTTTTGTTATGGGGCCTTTCTTACATTTAAAATATATATATTATGATCAAAAGATTATGTATTTATTTATTTTGACAATATTTATAAAAAGGTTATTTCCATATATAACTAGTAAAATTTATTTAAATATATAACAAGGTTTATGGGAAAAAAAAAATTATCAAATAATCCGAGCTTAAACACTAAATAAAATATGAATAAATTGTAATAAAATATCACTTGAACATCATCATTTTCACATTTTTATCTACAAAATTGCTAATCAAGCTTGCATAATCCAACTTATCAACTAAATCATTTTCAATTGATAAAACTGCTAATTTATTAATCCTTTTTGTAACATAGTTGACCAAAGGTAATCTGTAACTAGTATAATTTTTTGTATTATATACACAATTCATGCATTTGAGAAATAACCCTCTATTAATTTCAAATAAGTCACAATATCAATCGCATTTTTTATTTTTTTTGGTAAAAACAATTATCTATTAGCTTTAAATAATTCGCCACACCAACCATCTATTAATTTTGATTTTTCACCGAATTTTATCAAATCCTTTCAAATTCATATGGATTTTTTATGTGGACTAGTTTAAGAGCTAAAAAATTATGGGACCCTTTATTTCACTAATTTTTCAGGGGTCCAAAGAGGTGGTTTTGCCCATCTTGCCCCAAAGCCTAATCTCAAGTCAAACCAAAATTTGCACATCTTGGCCCAAAGCCTAATCTCTAGTCAAACCAAAAAGTCGTTTGTACGTGTAGTTATAAAAAAAAATAAACAACTACTAATATGGATTAATTATAAATTCAGGGTCTCTATTATAATTAAATAAAAGCTCAACTTTCTCCAGTCATAATAGTAATCATAGAGGTCGTGCGGTCCACAAAATTAAGAGTAGTAGTAAGGTACATTTCCTTTTGTAATTGAATTGTTCATTCATCAATTGCAGTTCTTCCTTCTCAACTTATTATTTGTTTTGCATCCTTAATTAGTTCTTTCACAAGTGACACTTTGTCATCCTTAAAGGCCTGTTCATTGAAGCAAAACAACCTTCAACACTTTGCCTAATACATTTTGGAGAAATTACAAGTCAATGGTATTTTCCAAAATAATTACAGATTTATGAAAAAAAAAAATTGACTTTAATCATTGAAGTTTGTCAAATTTACCATAAATCTGTAATTATTTTCAAAAGTACAGCTACTTTGTTATTTTTCCATACATTTTTTGGTTTGAATATTCTATAAGAATTATTCCATCTTTGTAGACACACTCAAAATACTCAATTGACTTTCGAAGGTAAAATAAGCTTATTTGGGTGATTCTTCAACTGATTAAGCTGATTAAGCTTATTTGGGTTAAAGGAGCTTCTTTGACTTTTTTGCGTTTTAGATTATCAACTACAACTTTTTGAACAAAAATGACAATTACACAATAAAAAATTATTTGACAATTTATTCACCAAACATGAACATAACTTTTCCAAAACTCTTTTAAAAGTTAACTAAACACGCTTACAACTTATTTAAATATATTTAAACTAACAACGTAAAATTCGATAATCTAAAGAGTTACATTTAGGTATTATCAAATGGATATCTTGTTGGAATAAATATGTATGTTCGAAAAAAGGTAGGTCTTACAACCATTTCATACTTCCAATCCAATTGTTGTGTGCTGACTTCCATGCTTCCATGTAAAAATTGGCATAGACATTACAAATATTACCTGAGATTGTACATGTTAAAAGCACACTTTCAACCTTAGCCAATTTGGACTATTTCATACAATTTAGTTACAAACACATCAGACATCATATGAATATGTGGACTGTCTCTTATAGAACTCCTGGAATTTTCCTATGACCATTACAAAAGTGGAATCAGGTAACAGAAATAAGGGAGTGAATTCCTGAAAACCACTACATTAGGTTTTGAATCCTTCAAATATTGATACACATCTTTCCCATTTGAGTAGTTTACTCATCTCACAACATAAAGCTATTCTACAATTGTGATTTGGACTACTCTTCTCATATTATCTTGGGTACATTTTAGTAATTGTTGCTTCATTAACTAACCATGGCATTGACTTAGTTGTAGACTCATTAGACTGTAGGCCTTTAGGTGCTTCTGACCATGTAGACTCGTCAGACTCTAGGCCTTTAGGTACTTCTGACCATGTAGACTCGCCAGACTCTAGGCCTTTAAGTGCATTTGACCTTGTTTTGCTGAGAGAATGGAATGCAGGTTGTTGAGGAACTGACATAGTATATGAGTAACTGTTGAGCATTAGCAGTACTGTCGCCATGGTGGGCCTGGCATTCAGATCTTCTTGGACACACAACAAGCCAATATGGATACATCTAAGAACTTCATTTGTTGAATGAAACCCTTCCAAAGTTGGATCCATCAATTCCAAGGGTCTTCCATCGTTCCAAAGTTTCCAAGCCTACAAGAGTTCATATATATGACTTTGTTCAAAACATGATAGAAGTTAGAACTAGTTTTTAGTACTTACGAAGCTCAGAAGGTCCTCTGCATAGAAATTAGAACTAGTTTTTAGTACTTACGTAGCTCAGAAGGTCATCTGCATAGTCTGATTGGTAAAAGCTATTGTTCTTCTTGCCGCTAATGATTTCTAGAAGCAAGACCCCAAAACTAAACACATCCGACTTCACAGAGTACTGTCCGTACAATACATACTCCGGCGACATGTAACCACTACAAGCCAATATCAGTAGCATAATAAGTAAAACGGGAATGCACACAATAATGGCATAGACAAGTAATATGCATTTATTTTTTGTTCCACCACCTCTACAAAAAGCCTAACCTTCTATTTTTTTATCCATTGCTTAAAGTTCGACTGGTCATTTGATAAATTTTGAATGTGCATTAATTGATACAAGAAAAAATTGATTCAAGTGATGTCAAAACTCAACACTTACTATGTTCCGACAACTTTACTTGTATTTTCTTGGGATTTATCAACGCCAAAAATTCTTGCAGTGCCAAAATCAGAAATTTTTGCATTCATATTGGTATCTAACAAGATATTGCTTGTTTTGAGATCCCGATGAATAATATTAACTTGGGAATCTTCATGAAGGTAAAGAATCCCTCGAACTACCCCTTTTATAATCTTGTAACGTATTGACCAATCCAGCATTTCTTGTTTTTGTGGATCTGTACATTGATAAAAGTAGATATTAAAGTTAGCCATATGGAATTAGAATTGGTGTATTATGAGCTAGTTTTATTCAATTTGAAATGCATACACACAAGAATATATAAACTTACAATGCCAATTGCTCCTCAAAATTTATTGATACTATTTGGAAAGAATAATTAGGCTAAGTTTGGCATTCTTTAAAAAAGTTAAAAAGTCAAAAAGTCACTATCTTATTTAAGTCACATCATCTCTCTAGCATATCACTTCAAACTCAACCCATATTTCATAAAAAGTTAAAAAGTGCACTTATTTAGAACATTCCAAACAACCCCTTAATCTTTCTGTAACAATGTGTATTTCAACATCTCAATCTATTGCTCATAAAATCTACGAATAGCATTGTTTGATGTACTTGCTTGCAAACTAAAAACTAATAATATAAACACTGTTAAAAGCATCCCCTCCCCATAATTTAAATGCTAGCTTATTTAAGTTGTTTTTATATCATAATCTATAAGTAAAAGTTACCCCAAATAGTGATACTCTAGCATAAACTACCAAAATTATAAATAAGAAAAGGGCGTAACCAGTGTCATAAGTTGCACCAAATGTGTCAAATGTACATTATGGGGAATTTATGCTAATAGAAATCATTTATAATTGTGAAATTAAATAAAAAAGATAATTTCAGAACAATTGCCTTACCAAACAAAAAGTAGTCAAGGCTTCTATTGGGTACAAATTCGTAGATGAGTATCTTTTCTTTTCCTTCCAAGCAGTATCCCAATAGCCTCACTAGATTTCTATGTTGAAACTTGGCTACCAATAAAACCTCATTCTTAAATTCTTCTACACCTTGGCTTGAGTTTTGAGATAGTCTCTTTACAGCTATCTCTTGTCCATTGGGAAGTATACCCTGAGAATATATAATATGCATTCAAATTTATGAATCCAAAATTTTCAAAGTTTGATTTTTATTTTAAATTTTTTGTATATATGATTGTATTTTTAACTACTGAAACATAATTTCTGACCTTGTACACAACACCAAATCCACCCTCACCAATTTTGTTAGCATCGGAGAAGTTGTTTGTGGCAGCTTGAAGTGCAATCAAATCATATTGCAAGGACTGAACTTCTGTAATTTCATTCCTAGCTGTGCATACCGAAGAGTAAATATAATGAATTTATCAATGTATCTTTACAGGAATAAACAGTTAAACAAGAGCATACCAAAAAAAAATTTTCTTTTTCTTTTTTCTTTTTTCCTTGCTTACATGTATCTTCTTGAAGAGCTATGTCTTTCTTCTTTGCTTTCCTACGTAGGAAATAAAAGGCCAAGATGAAAAGCAATACAGAGACCACTATTGAAACTATGACGGCTATGAGTACTTGAGATATGATTCCCCCATTCCCTGGATCAACAACAAATTGTATCGTTCAAGATCTTAATCAGCAAAAGATTAACTTTCATTTGAAATATGATTAAGATGACATGGTCACGAAAATTCAATTGTATAGAACTTTAAATTTTAATCCAAATACATAATGTAGAATATTAATCTCGTAATGTTGTTGCCACGCGTTTGCACACATTTTTGTGACTCTTCTGTCGATGGGGAATGAAAAGCTGCTTATGACACATGGCAAAGAAACCTGAAAATGTTTTACTTTCTGGGCCAAAGCATGTGCAATGTGGTGAAGGCAATAATGCGCACAAGCAGTGGATCAGTTACAAGCAGTTGAAAGAGTAATGGGTCAACTTTCAGGAGGCATTTAGTGCTTGTAAACGGCAAGATGGCCTGTCGATATAGGTCAACAAAAAATGGGGGACACGTGGCAGTGCTTGTGAAGTTCAGTCTTGCTTTAGAAAGAAAAGGCAGTGAAGATTTGAGGGTTCAAAGGGGCCAAAGCAGTTTTCAACAGTTGAGGGAAAGTGGCCTGCAGATTTGAAGAAAGATGGAATCATGGACCAGAGAAAAGAAAGGAAGATATAAAAGCCAGCAATTTGCAAGGAAATGGACATCAACAACACAACAACAACTTAGCTTTATCTTAGGAGTAGTTTATCTTAAATTAGGAGTGGTTTCTTCTGTAGTTTGTAACTTGTAACTCTTGTAAACTTTAGTAGTTTCATCTCAATATTACCTTGTGTTTACTTTGGTTTACTTTGCTTCTCTTTTCGATTGTAACTTTTGTTCTAAAGAAGTCCTCATTCTTTTGAGGCATTGAATTAAAAAATACAGTCGCATGATTTCCTTGTTTGATTGTTTCGTTGGAATTATTGTTGAATTCCTGTTGATTATGAGTTAGCATAATTTTTACTAATAGTTTTTGGCACACCCGGTGGAAGCACAAGAAAACCTAAAAAACGGCATGAAAAAATCTTGTAAAACACAGTCACATAATATTCCAATAAGTGGATTTTCATGTAATGATGTGTCGAGAAAAATAGATAAAATGATTTGATTTTGTGGAGATAAAATGTGTTGGCGTGAGAATGAAATTTATATTTATAAAAAAAAAAAAATTGATTATCTTGATTGACAAAAATTTCAAACAATAGCACCATTGGCATATCATTTGAGGTTAGAAACACGAAATCATTTTGATAAAGTGATTGGTCAACTTGATGATCAAATTGACCATTTGGAGATCAAAATTCATCAATAGAACATTGAAAATTTTTATAGAAGCCAAAATTTGTAGCTTTTCAGTTGTTCTTCCTACGCCTTTAAAGGTTGTAAATGATGAAAAAGTTAATTCATCAATTGTTATGGGTAAAAAAACAAAAGGCCGTGAGAATAAAAATTTCATGGCGGGGGGGCAATTTCACAATGAAGAAATATTTTCTAGGTTATCAAAAAATATTTCTAACTCATTAATGTGTGAAAGGAAAAATCAATCATTTTTTGCAAATCTTAGTCCAAAGAGTGATGCAAACAATGTGATTAAAAAGTTTGATTTCAAGCCAACTATGGCTAAAAATGATGAACAACCAACTGTTCATGAGTTTGAAATTTTTGTCATTATTGAAAGTGTCAAGATGTATAATGTTTCAAAGCCACTTCATACTATGACTTTTGTTGTTCAAAATTATTTTTGGATTTGTGAGTCACACCAAAACTCAATTTTAATGACCCAACATTGTTTGGAAAATATATATATTCAGAAATATTATACAAAGAAATATAGACAATGGCCATTCGATTGTGGCCTTATAGTTTATTTCTACCCTAATGAAAGTCACAAAGTACCATCATTTTCGTGGAATGTTTTATTTCCGATTCTGAATCTTTGAAGTTGTGACTAGTTAAGCAATGGTGTTTTCACTGTCGAATAACAACAGTTGAAAGCTTGTGATCATGTTCTCAAGTGCATGGAAAAAAAAATTGGTCTAAATTGTTTTAATGAAATATCAAAACAAGACCAAAGGGAATTGCAACAGTTGTCAAAGCTGTTGTGTTGGTGGAAGGTGGTTTTATTTGACCATTTGAATATCACATGCTTTGAATGTTGCCACGAAAATTGTGTGAGCACAAATAACAACCATCTACCCTGTCGAATTGTGAGATAATGAAATGTAGCTCACTTGGATTAGGTGTTATTGTAGTGTTGCCAATTAAGTGGCATATGATCATTAATAATAGAGGCATTGGATTATCGACAGTTCTACTTTGGCATATGTATGGTCTTTGATCACCTGATTTCTTGGTCGAAGGCATATATTTTATATATGTTTGTTTGTTGAAAGGGTTGTCATCGATTTAATTTTGATTTTATAACTCTTCAAGAATTTGAGCAAGTCTCATTCTGAAAGAGTTAAGGGGGCAATGTTTACACCCATTTTTGTAACTCGACGGGGAATGAAAAGTTGCTTATGACATGTGGCAAAGAAGCCTAAAAATGTTTTACTTTCTAGGCCAAAGTATGTGCAATGTGGTCAAGGCAATCATGCACACAAGCAGTGGATTAGTTACAAGCAGTTGAAAGAGTAATGGGTCAACTTTCAGAAGGCATTTAATGTTTGTAAATGGCAAGATGGCCTGTCGATATGGGTCAATAAATCATAGGGGACATGTGGCAGTGCTTGGGAAGTTCGGTCTTGCTTTAGAAAGAAAAGGCAGTGAAGATTTGATGGTTCAAAGGGGCCAAAGCAGTTTTCAACAGTCAAGAGAAAGTGGCCTGCAGATTTGAAGGAAGATGGGATCATGGACCAGAGAAAAGAAAGGAAGATATAAAAGCCAGAAATTTGCAAGGAAATGGACATCAACAACAAAACAACAACTTAGCTTTATCTTAGGAGTGGTTTCTCTTAAATTAAGAGTAGTTTTTTTCTGTAGTTTTGTAACTGTTGTAAACTTTATTAGTTTCATCTCAAAATTACTTTTTGTTTACTTTGGTTTACTTTGCTTCTCTTGTTGATTGTAACTTTTGTTCCAAAGAAGTTCTCATTCTTTTGAGGCATTGAATCAAAAAATAGAGTCACCTGATTTCCTTGTTTGATTGTTTGGTTTGAATCATTATTCAATTCATGTCAATTGTGAGTTAACATAAATTTTACTAACACCACGATACAACATGTTTAATTCCGCAAGAACATAACTAGGTTGCAGTATACATGGACTTAAGTAAACTAACACATACAACACTTAATTCTGCAATGACATACAATGACTCATGCCATAGCACTAAATTATGCAATAACGTATGATGCATACATGGACCCAACCAAATTAGCAAATGACCATAGATTTTGGGAATCATAAAAATAAATGAAAACTCTGAAAAAATAGTTACAAACCAGTGAAATTATGCCGAGAGTGGGAGAGTAGGCCAATTTTCCAAACAATTCCAATTATGAAAATCACCATGAGATTAATTCATTACAAGAAAATTCAATAATTAATTAGTTAAAGGTAAATTACAGTGGTAGTCCCTATATTTTGGTCCTTATGTCATTCTAGTCCATGTAATTTTAATTAACTCAATTTCGATCCTGAATTTATGACTTTGTCTCAATTTGGTCCAATTGATTACAATTGTTAGCATTTTCTTATGAAAAAAAATGCAAATAAACGACATGTGTTAAGGGCAAAATTATAAACTTACTAAACTCAATAAATTAACCTCAACCAACTCAATGATTATTTTCTGTCAAAATCCCTAACAGCTTTATCAATTAGACTATATTGATACGAAATCTAAAATTAAGAGTTAAAATTGAGTTAACTGAAAATATACGAACTAAAATGACATAGTGCTAAAATGTAGGGAGTATCACTATGATTTGTCTATTAATTAACTAATCAATTCATCCATCCATCAATTGGGTAATTAACCATTCAAATCTATCAATCTCATCAAGAGTAAAGCAATCAACCATGAGACTCAAGAATTAACGAAGAAACCCTATGAAAAAAACACTCTCATGGGATGAAAACCGCGATCCTAACACCTAATAACAATTTATCATTGAATGAAACAGTTTCCAGACCTACATGAAGGATTTTCAACTCTTACCCAAGTTTACCTACAATTGAGCCCACCACAAGCTTCAACAAACTCAATCTCTGCTCCAAAGCAGTCTTTATATATATATATATATATAACCAGGTGTTAGGGGTAGTTCACGTGTACCTCAACTAATTCCAGGAACTAATTCCACTGCCCACTTGAGGAGGCCTCCATTTAAAACCAAGGTGAACACCATGTATGGACATTGCCCTAAGGAGCTTATTGCTGCTAGGGGTATTGAACCATAAACCTGATGGGAGCACACCTTCAAACCCCAAGTTTTGCCTGCTAGGCCAACCCCTTAAGTTTTGCACCAAGGCAGTCTTGACACATCAAGCTCTGTTGATTCAACAATCACCAGGAAGCTCTTTATTCTGATCTCTATCTTTAATGACAATGTTGCTCAGCAGCGATCATGCTACATGGATATGAACAATTGTGTGAAGGTTTTGATTTGTCTAGAAACAATCTATGCCAATCTAAAAGTTATGATTTTTTCATCGATAAAGCTCATCTGTTGTGGAAATTCTAAAGAAAGAGTTCAAGAAGATGTGAATTCAAACCTCTCAGAAAAGCTATCACACTTCAAAGACAATGTTAATGATTTCACTGTCGACTGTGAGCAAAATATTTCTCAGGTGGATGAGTGGATTATTCCAAATGATGCGATTCCAGACGTTGACTCTGCTCTAGAAAAACATGATGCTCAAGTGGAAAGATTCAATATGTTTGGCTCTCCAAAGATTGTATCAATCTCTGTTGATAGATCTAAGAAAATCTTGACACCAAAGCCACATTCTGAGGATTTGGACACTATGGAGACTTCTCAACTCCTTCAAAACTATGCTCAGAAAAAATGAAAAAGAAAGTATGCAATTGAAGAAAGTTGTTCTAATCCATCAATTTGCAATCTTTGGGGATGAAAAGGTGTTTAATTCTCAGATTTAGTTACCGGCGTTTCAGGGAGATTTAGACCATATTTGTTCATGTTAAATGTCATTTTCATCTTTGCTAGTTTAGCTAGTTGTTAGGTGTTTTGTGGGATCGATCAGGGTTGATCCATTTGCTTTTGTAAGCATCTCCCTTATATAGTCATTTTCTTTTATCAATGAAGCTCTTTATTTTGTCCCAAAAAATAAATAAAGTAGTATTACTGATAAAAATCACTTTTTTCACATGTAATTATGAGCTTTCTTGGTTGTTTTTGATTGGTATATGATGCAGAGTTTTGGTCATAGAGTTTTTACAACTCATGGAAAGGCAAAATGCAGTAGTAGACACAAGTTGCTACATGCTTTGAATAATGTGAAATTCAGTGCAGATATGAAAAATTATATCACGATCAATACTCATCACTTTATTTGTTTCGAGATTTGGCCGTTTTTGAAAGTATTTGTTTCGTTAATTACTTGATCTAGACAAATCCGTTTGAGACTAGGGTTTTTTTTTTTCCAGAATACGTAAATTTTATTCTAATTTTCAGATTTGAACTTAACTCAAATCTCTCTATTTTTGATAATTTGTATATTCTCTTTCATTTAAACTTGATTAGCGAGCTCTATCTTTCCTAACTTATTTCCTATTGTAATTAAGATTGGTTCCTATTGTAATTAGGACTGGTTCTTTTATAAATAATGATTGTGAGACTTAGGGAAAAGTATAAGACTAAATTAATTATTTAGTCATATGGTGACCCGCATGGTACGGTAACATGAATTATAGATTTATTAAGATTATGGTTTCATATCTTTTGGTCATGAATTGTTAATTCCTTTACTATTAATCTCGCTAATTAAACAGAATGTGTGTATTCTAGAGCACTTGTTACACTATTTTGCCATTTCTTTGTATTCTAGTGATCACGGAGATTATATTTTGGAGCTTTTGTACTCCGTGTGTAGAGGAAGAAACATGCTCTGTTTTGTTTGATTTTCAAAATTTATGTTTTTAAAAAAAAAAATTAAAAACTAATTTAATAAAAATAAATAAATAAAACACATTATTATTTTCATATAATTTTACAATTTTTTTAGGGTTAAAATAATATTTAAAAATTCAAAAATATCTTCTTTTCTTTGTGACTCACAGGCCGTATATATCTTTTTAGAATAAACCTGGGGATCCAGAATTACGGTTCCCAAAATTACCGAGAAGGGTGATTGTATGGTTGAGATTGAATTTGGATAGTGTGAAATAAATCTGAACTATTAAATGACAATTCTGAATAATTTTTGAATAATTAAGTCTATATTCATAATATTTCTCATCTTTGTAAATACTTTTCACACTCAATGACTCACAGGCATAGCATGACCCATTGTCTTAAATTTATTGTTTATTTTTATACTATTTCACTCACATTTTTTTATTTGATTGGTTTAATTTTGTATATCTAATTTCTAAATCATTTTTGTATTTTATTACAGGAGTTCTAACAAAAACTGCTATTAATCAAGCCCAGAGAAAAGACAAAACATGTATGTTTTGTTTGGAGATTACCTGAACTTCTTGCCGGACCTGGAGGAGGAGGAGAGACCGACGCTAGCGGTGATGCAGTAGCTTTCGATATAATTTTGGAGTCATCCAATTCAAAACCAATCGACAACAGAGATCTAACAGCGCGTTTAGGACCAAACTTCTTGCCCGATTGATGATTCGCTGCCCAATTCGCTATATCCTCCATCCTCTCCCCCAAAACCCGCCTCAACCGGTCCCAATCTTTAAGATCAAGTGGATCAAACTTTTGAGCTATGGCCAATTGATCCAGAATTGAGAACATATATCGATTTGAGTAACGCAACAAGCAATTGTCATACCACACTATCACCCTTTTCTGTGTGGGGCATAACTTTAGTATTTCTTTGCTTGCAGTCACCACACAATTTTGACAATCATTTTTCGACACATCGCAACGGCATGAAAAGAGGCCGTGAACGACGTCCGGTGAGTTGAGGCCGGTGGTGAAGTTAAAAAAACCATTGGTGGTGTTGGCTTTGAAGGTGAGGACAGAGAGGAGGGTATTGAGGTTGGTTTTGTATGTGCTGGTTGGAGAGTAGGTAGTTGTGTTTGGACAGTCTAGCCAAAAGGGTCCAGAGACGGCTTTAGTGATGAGACAAAGGAAGCAAAGAAAGGAAAGAAACATGACTCTAAAAGTGTTCAAGCAAATCATCATGGAGATGAAATTAACACTTGTTTCTATTGATAATGGGAAAAGTTAGGTATCCTCAAAATTTTGTCATGAAAATGATGATAACAAATTTATGATTCCTCGGTTCAAAAAAAAATTTATAATTTTTAAATTATCTTGATTAGTGTATGATGTTTTATTTTAAGTGTAATTCAAAGATTACGAAACTTTCATAATTACTTTCAGAAATTTTTTTATGATACCTAACATTGCTGATTGATAATTGAGGAAAATTTTTTTCATGAAAATGATTATGAAAGATTTGTGACCCTTAAATTACTGTGATTAATGTGTGGTGCTTTATTCTAAATATAATCCAAAAGTCACAAATCTTTTATGATCATTTTCATAAAAGACTTTTTATATGATACTTCACATTGTTGTTGACCAAAATAAAACTATATTGTTAGGAAATGATTGGTACCATTGCCGACACGATATGTCATAGAGGCTCGTCAATAAAGCTTAATTAATTGCCGGCGGACCATGTGTAGGAAATGAGGCTGCTTAAGCCTTCGTTTCGGATAGGGATTAGTTTTTTGATTTTTTAATTTTTATAATTTAAAATTAAAAAATTTTGCTTGAGATAAATTGTTTGACTTTATTTAACTTTTATAATAGAAAAAATAAAATAATTATGATTTAAATGTACATCTTATCTTATTAATTTTTTAATTTATTTTATATTTTTGTGACTAAAATAACTAAAAAAAACCCATACCAAACACAGCCTAGTGTGAAAATTGTCAATAAAGCTTAATTAATTGCTTGTGCACCGAGGTTTCTCTCCCCAAATGTCATTGTCTAACAAAAATTTGTGCTTATTGGTCAAGCCATGTTTAGTGAAAAAAAATTAAGACTAATAAAAAAAAGGCAATAATCCCATAAATTTGATAATTACAATGAACTCTCTAGATTTTTTATTCATATAACACTTTGGCCGAGTTTGGCAACCCAAAAATAATTTATATTTTTATCTTTTGTACCTTTTTTTCATCGCATCACCTCTCTACTTTTCTACACATCTTTTCGTAAAAAGACAAAAAGTATACTTATTTAGGTCATCCCAAACAACCATTTAATCTCTTTTTGTTAGAAATTAGTTAGTCATACGGATGAAAAAATATTGTTGTAATATCTTTTACAGTGAAATGTATTTTTTACTTTATTTATTTTTGTATTTTCATACCATTTACATTAATTGAAATCTCTTAACTTTACTAAAACAAAAATTAATATAATTATGCTAAAACTCTATGGCTAGCTGTATTTTTTTCAAATTTCAAATAAAGTTGGTGTAATTTATCCAAAAATTAAGTTTTTGAAAAGAAAAGCATTACAGACAAATTGATAAAATACAATAACAAATTTATATAAGTCATTCCTCAATATTTATCTCAATTATTTTAATACTTATTTTATATCATATTTGAGCAGTATAATTAGAATCTTAATATATAATTTATTAGGTTATTATTTTAAGGTACTTTATGTATTAAGATCTTAATTTATCTATGATATTTTTTATTGAAATGTTTACCATCAACTCATTTAAAAACTTAAATTAATAGAGAGATTAATTTATTATTTATATTATATGGTCTGCACGCCCCTTATATGTGATTGGACTCGTTTCACAAGCAAATCAAATATGAACAAATATTTTTTTCTATACAGCAAATGAGAGCATTGTAATTTTACGCTTTCTTATACTATGATCATGATGTTGGAAGGAAATGATATTATATCTGTAACACAATTAATTTTATTTATTTATTTTTTATTTATTTTTTATTTTTTTGTGAACAAGCACTGCTAAAATTGGGCGAGTCAAATATGTACAAACATTTTTTATCTAAATAGCAAATGAGGTCAGTGTAATTTTACCCTTTCTTATGCTATGATCATGATGTTGGGATATGCTATTATATTTATAACACATTAAAATTATGTATGTGGTATGTCCGTCATAATAATATTATTAAATTTTGTAACATAAATTATAAATGATATAATATTTTTTTCTTTAACAAAAATAAAACTTACATATCATAAATAACTTTGATCACAAATTAACATAACATAACAAAATTGATAATTTTTTTGTTAAAAAATCATAACATTTTAAAATTTTCGTATTACCATAGATTTTTGGACAAATTATATCTGTAATCCCTATATTTTGTTGCTTATGTCATTTTAGTCTCTAGAGTTTCAATTAGCTCAATTTTGACCCTTAATTTAAATTTTATGTCAATTTGGTTTCATTGATAATGTCGTTAGGGTTTTTGATAGAAAAATTTCATTGAATTGGTTGGCACTAAGTTACTGAATTGATCAAGTTTATAATTTTACTGTTAAAAGTATGACACAGGTCAATCATGTGCACCTTTGCCATAAAAAATTACTAATAATTGAAAGCAATTGGATTAATATGAGACAAAATAAAAGATTTAGGGTCAAAATTGATACAATTAAATTATAGGAACTAACATAATGACCAAAATATAGCGACCAACAATATAAATTTGCAGCCAAAGCTACTTGGGGCAATAACAACTTCTCATATTTAAAAAATATATATAATAATTAATTAATTAATTAAATTAATGATAAACTTTACAAATTTTAATAATTAAAGCTATAAAGATTTCCATGATTGAGTAATTATTTTTGAAATATCACACTGATTTGTAATTTTCCCTTATAACAAAGGGCCTTATTTTGGTGATATTCTAGTTGTTTTAGGAATTGACTATTTTTTGTTAAAATTTTTAACTTTTTACATACAGACATATAGAAAAATTAAATTTTTTATAGTGTTTTTTAACTTTTTAATTATTTTAACTTGTCAAAAGAGTCATTTGTTTCACTTGTTTAGATCTTTTTTTGATGGCTTGAGATCTTTTCTTTCTTTGGTGTTATAGTAATACTTTTGATAAATTATAAATTCACCTTTTGAAATTTATTTAAAATACAAATTACCCCTTATCGTTATAAAAATTACAAATATCCCATTTTTAACAAATTTTATTTGGCAAAATTAACTCAAAATAATAAAATTTCTAACTACTCTCCTATGCAACAATAAAATTATAAAATTATTGATTGAAATATATTTTTGACATAATGAAAAATTGTTAATTAATTTAATAATTTATTAATAAAAAGAGGCAATATTGATACTATTACATTCCTTTGAAGATGTCTCTAGAGCATCCAAATATAATTTAATAATAGAGGTAAATTCACAAAATTTTCCAAAAAATGGCAATAACATCAATTTAGGCCAATGCTATGAATCCCATACAGACTGGTACTGTTTTTTCTATTGGTGCCGTACGTATCGCTACAGTTATCTTTTCTTCAAACCATTTTGGATTTATCACTATAGATTTTAAATTTCAATAGTGCTGGGGACCCCAGTGGGGGGTGACCCCAGCACCCCACTCCACATGGGGCTCTGTGATTGGAAAGGAAAAAAAAAAAAAAAAAAAATTCCAGCCAATAAGAAAACACTGAGGGTCACTGGGGGTTTGAAAAACTGGGGGTGCCAATCATTTTTGATATATATATATATATATTAAAAGTAGTAGTATTTATTTATTTTTTTATGCGGCATATCTATTTTCTCTTCTTTTTTTTTTCTTTCTCTTATGTTGTGCATCACCCTTCCCTCGTATTTTTTTTTAAAAATGCCACAATAATCTACTCTTATACTGTGTTAAAATCTAATAAATAAAAGAATTCTACTTAATTTGAATTATAGAATTAGTACTTCACAAATTAATTTTCTTTTATTAAATATTCCAAACCAAACCAAATCAAATTATGCTTTAAGTCCCATCAAATGGGACCAGTTGCATGAATCCTTCTTCTCCATTCAACTCTATCCAAGGTTATTTCGTTAGTCAAATTAAGGAAATTCATATCTCTATTTACTACACTAGTCCACGTCAATCTAGGTCTGCCATTTTCCCTAACACTATCATCTACCATCACTATATCGCATCTCTTCATTACTGCCTCTGTTAGTCTTTGTTGTATATGACCAAACCATCTCAATCTATTCTCTCTCAACTTATCTTCTATCGGTATTACTTTTACCCATTCTCGAATATATTCATTTATAACTCTATCTTTTCTAGGCTTGCCACACATCTACCTTAGCATCATTATCTCAGCAACACTAATCTTATCTGCATGTTATTTCTTAGTTGCCCAACATTCCATCTCGTACAATATCGTTGGTCTAATAGTCGTTCTATAGAACTTCTCTTTTAGCCTAATGGGTACTCGTTTAGTGCACAATACTCCATACGCACTCCTCTACTTAAATTACATCGCCTTAATTTTATAGACTACATCCACTCCAATCTCTCCAGTCGTTGTGATAATCGATCCTGAATAACAAAAATGTTCACTCTTAAGTAGTTCTTGGTTCTCAATCTTCACTTCTCTTTTGCTTCCATTGTGACTGTTACTAAAATTATACTCCATATATTCTGTCTTAGTTCTGCTTATCCTAAATCCTTTAGATTCAAGTGCTTTTCTCTAAATCTCCAACTTAGTATTAACTCATTCTCTAGTCTCATCCACTAACACGATATCATCTGCAAACAGCATATACCATGACACATCATCTTGAATATTGCAAGTCAACTCATCCAAAACTAAAGCGAAAAGATAAGGACTTAAGGTTGATCCTTAGTGTAACCCTACAGTAATTGGAAATTCACTAGTTTCTCCAGCAGGCGATCTAATAGTGGTCATCACACCTTCATACATATCCCTAATCACATCAATGTAACCTTTTGTCACATCTTTCTTCTCTAACAACCACCAGATTATATCTCAAGACACTCTATCATATGCTTTCTCAAGATTGATAAAAATCATATGAGTGTCTCTTCTTCTTTTTTTCTCTATATTTTTCTATTATTCTTCTCAAAAGATATATCGCTTCCATTGTTGACCTACCAAACATAAACTCAAATCGATTCTCTAACACTTCTGCTATATCTCGCAATTGACTTTCCATCACTCTCTCACACACTTTCATTGTGTGACATATTAACTTGATTTATCTATAGTTGTTGCAATTTTAGACATTTCCTTTATTCTTATATATTGACACTAAAATACTTTTCTTCTACTGCTTTGACATTTGCCTAGTCAACAAAATTTTGCTAAATAACCTAGTCAACCAAATAACCCCCTTCTTACCCAAACATTTCCACACTTCAATAAGGATATCACCAGGTCCTAAAACCTTGTTTGATTTCATGTTCTTAAGTGCAAACTCCACTTCAAAGTTCCTAATCCTATGATAGAACCTATAGTCCTAGTTTTCCTTATTACTGTCTACTTTCTCCCCTTTTAACCTACCTCCATATTCCTTATTTAACAACTTCTCAAAATAGTTTTTCTACCTCTCCTTAATCTCTTCATCCTTCACCAAAACCTTAAAGTCCTCACCCTTGATGCACTTAACCTAATTAAAATATATTATTATCCTCTCTCTTATCTTAGCAAAGGTTGTATATCATATTCTCTCCCTCATTACTATCTAGTCTAGTGTATAGGTCATCATAGACTTTCAACTTAGTCTCTCTCACCACTTTTTTTACTTTCTTATTGGCCAATTTATAGCACTTAAGATTTTTTTTCAGTTCTATCATTCTATCACTTTTTTAAAACTCTCTTTTTTCATCTTTATTACTGCTTGGACCTCCTCCCCCCACCGCCAAATTTCCCTAAAGTTGTGTCCTTTTCATCTCAACTCTCCAAGAACTTCCCTTGAGATTCTCCTCATACAATTGGCCATCAAGTTCTACATAGTGTTAGCATCATATTCCAAGTGCCAAGTACCTTTT
Source organism: Camellia sinensis (assembly GCF_004153795.1). Classification (NCBI taxonomy): domain Eukaryota; kingdom Viridiplantae; phylum Streptophyta; class Magnoliopsida; order Ericales; family Theaceae; genus Camellia; species Camellia sinensis. The sequence continues at coordinate 1,317,388 of NW_021027047.1, forward strand.
TTATCCATTCTATTCTTAAATATGTCTAACTTATCCCCTTTTAGGTCCTACCAGTTAGTCCTACAATGCCTACTATCTTTCTAAGCTTGGTATTGCCCTTTAAAGCATAAATCTAGTACCAAAATCCTATATTGAGACGTCAGGCTCTCTCCGGGAATCCCCTTACAGTTGCTGCATTTTAGACGGTCCACTTTTCTGACTAGAAAGTAATCTATTTGGCTCTCAATTGACCCACTCTTGAAGGTTATCCAATGCTCATCTCTTCTTTTATACATAGTATTGCCCACTACTAGGTTAAAAACCAATGCAAAATCTAAAATACTCTCTCTAGTCTCATTCTTATCACCAAAACCATACCCACCATGCATCTTTTCATAACCTAATTTATCTACTTCTACATGGCTATTGAAATCACAACTTATAACTAGGTTCTCTTCTGCGAGTATCTCATGTAATACTTCATCCATTTGGTCCCAAAAACTCTCTTAGTTTGATCATCTAATCTTACTTGAGAGTTGTATGCACTAATAACGTTCACTATATTATCTCCAATAACTAGTTTAATTAACATAATCCTATTACCTTTCTTAATGACCGCAACTACATTTTCTACAAAACTCTTAGCAACTATTATTCCTATCACATTCCCATGTCTATCCTTGTCACTATAATATAGCTTAAAAATGGTATTCTCTATTTCCCAAGCTTTCTCACACATGTCCACTTAGTTTCTTGTATACACGTTATACTAACTCTCCTCCTAATCTTGACATCTACTAATTCCATAGTCTTACCAGTTAAAGTTTCTATATTTCATGTGGTTACCCTAAACCTATAATTTTGGACTAGTTTCTTTATCTACACTCGTCCAAGAAAACGTGGAAACTTTTGTCCATTTTTCACCGCACCCAGATGTTGATGTGGGGCCCTTGCTCACTTTTCGAAACACCCAGAGGCAAGCGCAACATGTCACTTAAGGGGAACGACTTAACATTTAATCGATTCAAAGTATTAGAATTTACTTAAATATTAAAGATATTTAATATTTTTTCATGTATCTTATTAATATCTTATGATCATTTTATATTGAGATTTCTATTTAACATCAAATTCTTTATTACAAAACATTTATATTTAATTTATGGAGTTTTTAGTTTAAAATCCTTAGTAATATTTTTTTAGAATGATGAGGACAATAAAATTTTCTATATTAATTTAGGTCCCTCAAAAACACATGGTGACAAAATTTATAACTTTTTTAACTCATCTGAAAATTTCAAAACTATATCTTTTGAACCAGATCCTTTATATATATATATATATATAATTTTTATTTTTAGAATCATTTCATCAAGATCTGTAAAACAAGATCCATAATGAATACAAATTTGTAAAAATAAAAAATAAAAAAGTTGACAAAATTTCACTGCCTTAAGACAAGTTAGTGAAATTTCAATTGGTTAGTGAAGCTTTAATGACCAAGTCTAAGTTAGTGAAATTTTGGTTGATCTGTGAAATATCTATGATCAAGTCGTCTAAGTTAGTGAAATTTCAAGTGGTTAGTGAAATTTTGATGACTAAGTCAACTAGTCAGTGAAATTTCATAAATTGTTTTCTTCAGAATTTCATATTACTCATAAATCTTGTTTGAAAGATCTTGTTAATACAATTCCAAAAATTTAAATTTTACGAAAAATGGAGATATAAATCAAAAGTAATTAAATTTTAAAATTTTAAAATCACTTAATAAACAATGTAAAAGGTGGGACAAAGAACCTAACCTACTAAATAAAGGCTTATTTTGGGAAGATGGTAAAAAGTGATTTTTTGACTTTTAACCAAGCTTTTAGCTTTTTTAGACAAATGATTTGGGAAGTTGATAAAAAGTGACTTTTTGACTTTTTTGATTAATGTTTGTTTATGATGTCAAATCATAATAAAATGACCAAACTACCCCTATTTATTTAAAATATTTACAACTTCACCTATGCAACACATTTTGACCCGTGAGGGGTAAAATTGTAATTTCACCGTTGGCTAAAAATCAACTTTCCAAATGAAAAAAAAGGACAAAAAAGCTAACTTTTGGCTTTTGCTACTAACCAAAAAAAGTGGCTACAAACCATGTTGCCAAAATAGGCCAAATAACACTGAGAGATCTTAAATAGGAATAGAATTATCTTGGAACTCTCCTATGGATGAGCGATGGTTGCTGTGTGGGCCCATTTCGGTACCCATTTCGATAATTTAAACTGTTCACATTTTAAAATATATCAAGTAAAACATACTTGTAAAAAAATTAAGTTAATCAGATATCGTTTACCCTTTCATCCACTCACATTTGTATTCATTTTAATAGTTGAAATCACAATTGTTATTTATTTTTGTAGATATAAATGTGAGTGAATGAAAGAGTAAACGATATCCGATTAACTTGATTTTTTGTAGGTATGTTCTACTTGATGTATTCTAAAATATAAACTGTTCGAATTATCGAAATGGGCCCCAATATAAGCCCATTTAGCTACACAATAGTGGCTATTGTGCGCCCCCTCACAGCAGCCACTCCCATTCCCTCTCCTACTAGTCAAACTATATGAACGATGTATTACTAATTTTTCCTTAATTTAAATTTTATATACTCATAAACAATATGTATAAATAATTCAAATAAAATATTAAAAAATAATACTCTACATAATTAATCTATATATTTTCTTCATAATCTAGCTACAACGTATTCACATTTAATTTTTTAAATAATTAAATAATTACAATTACTTTTGATTTTATGTTAGTAATTCTCCATTCAATTTAATTATTATTTTTAATATCAAAATTAGTGTTTATTTTATTATATTATAATTTAATATATATTATTCAAAATCATTATATGATGATTATACTTTTTTAGTAGGATAGCACCTAAAATTATTAAAATATATAGATAATTTAGCTAAAATTATTATATTTAAGTATTCAAGTAATACTTTTATAGAATGATATGTTTAAGATTATCAATGTATGGGAAAGAAATACACCTTCTCGTATAATCCTGTTGACTAAGTCCACGCTCCTCCGTACGACGTCGCTTTATCACCTGAAAACACAAACGTGAGCTAGCCGGCGGGTGTGTGCCGGAAACCTCTCCGATGCCTAAGTCAGTAAGCTTGACAAATAGACAAAAAGCTCTGTGTATTCAGAAAGTAAAGTTGTGTGTTGTGTTCTGTTACCTCCTCCAAGGTGATGTTTGTGAGCTTTTATAGATTTCGAGTGGCATAATCCTAGTAGGATTTGTACTCCTCCATGCAGAGTCTTCCTAGGATTCATACTCCTATGGATAATGCTTATCCTTTTACACACCCCCCACTGCTTAAACCAAGTGGGATGGTTTTTACAATGGCTGAACTGCCATAGGACCGAGATAAACTTGGCTTTACTAAGCCACCGAGTAGACCGAACTTATCCTTAGTTCGGTTCTTGCGTTCACCCTTTTTTTATCTCGGCTTTTCATGTAGAACCCATGGTATGGTCTTAGACCGAACCAATGATTTTCGGCCGGTGTGACTCCAAGACCGGTATAACTCCAAGTCGTTCCTGAACCGAAATATCTTTTCAATCCTTGAGCCGAAGTAACTTTACCTCTCCTGGCCGGAATAACTTTACCTCTCCAGGCCGGAGTAACTTTTACATCTTTGTTGGGCCTTTTTACCCAGTCCTTCGTACTTTGGGCCATAAAGTCCATCCCACAGCTCGGCCCAATTTTTACCAAAAATTACCCTCTCAATCAAAATAAATGATTAGAATCACACTTTAAAATTAAAATTATTCTTCTATAATATATATATATATATACACACATATATAAATTATTATTTTAAAAAATTCCATGCATCCCATGGCGCAACTGCTAATTATTATTACTATTCGATTGATAACATATAATGACTCACACTAGATGGAAATATTTAACTCACTAAAAATACTAAAGATCCAAATAGAATTACCAAAGATTCTATTGGATGTGGATCTCGTGGGTCGGTCTTATAGTAGGTGAGTATTGTGTAAAATATTTAATAATTTTATTACTTTTGAACCACTCATCTTCTAGTGAAGTGTAGAAATTTTGTCTAATCAAACAGGTTACTGAATTATATAAAATGTAATTTTTTAGATTCATATCAATAAAGTTTGTTTTTTCTTTTTTCTTTTCTGATAAAAAAAATTAAAAAATTTAAATAAATTAAATAAATTAAAAACTATAGCTGGTATCCTCCTTTTCGTTTCTGTCCTTTTCTGTCTTGGTGAGTCATTACAGGGCTTAATTAGGATTTTTTTTATAAGGCATTTACTAATAAATTCTATATTCATGACTTATGAATCATTTAAAGTAAGTTTGGCAAGTTTATTTTAGTCAGAAAGTCAAGTATTTTCTCTATTTTTATGTATATCTTTTTATAAAAAATTAAAAAAAATCAATTAAAATAACAAGTTCCCAAAACAATTCTGTTGTCAAAAACATTCTTATGAATTCATAAGTCCTATCTCACATTAAAATCTCTCACATGAAGCATACTCGTATTTGGAAGCATAATAAGACAAGAGTGTACACATTATAGTGATATCTTATTGTCATATTTTAAGAATAACACATTTGATAAAAATTTAATAAAATAGTGTACAAATGTCTCATTGTCACATTTTAAGAAGAATGACACATTTAGCAAAAGTTTATTAAGATAATAGTACACATATTAGAATGATATTTCAATGTCACATTTTAAAAATTACACATTTGATGAAAATTTAACAAAACAATAATACACACATTATCACATTTTGAGAATGACAAATTTGGTAAAACTTTAATAACATAATAGTGCACAAATGTGTGATTGTCATATTTAAGAATGAGACATTTAGTGTACAAATGAAGTATACCCATATTTAAAATCTTCAAAAAATATAGTGAAAGGACCTGATAGCGTAACTTTTTAATTTAACAAAATTAATAGCCTACGAAAAAAAATTATAAATTTTTTGATACATACGTTTTAGAATGAGATTTCTGAAAGAAATTTTCTTCTTTTTGTTTTTTTTTAATTTTTTTTATAGCAACGAGAGTTTGCCACAATCGGGAGTGGTTATTGAGTGTTACTGGAATATGGACATGGAATGTTTTAAGTTATTGTGATTTGTAGAGAAAGTAAGATCTATAATTTTGCATCAAGTATAATGTAGGATAAGATTTTAAGAATTTTTATATTTTTAGTTTTAATATTTTTGATAAATTATTTTATTAGGATTCTTGTAATTTAAGTATAAATAATTTAGAATTTTTAGGTTTTTTAATTTTATTATTTTGGAATTAGATTTTAAACTAGAATTTTAGCATGTGTTGATACATTATCAAGACTCGAACAACACTTTGTATCTTCTTCATTAGTTTTACAAATAATCTCACCACAAATAATATTTAGATGCGAACTCTTTTCTTTCGCAACTACAATTTCATTGCAATTTTTTTCCCACTCCATGGAAGTATCTTGATTTGTATATGACAATATATCTTCATGATCATGAAAGTAAAATTTTGTTGCCAAAAACTTTTTCATTGTTACCCATGAATGAAATTTGTCTTTACCTTTGAGGCTTACATAGCTATTTATAATAAACTAAACATAATACCTGTAGGAAAAGTAATTCTAAAATAAACTAGGAAACTTAAATCAACACAAATTAAAAAACCTAAAAGAATAGGAAACTAGAATTCTAAACTATTTAAAATCCTAGTCAAAATCTAATTCCAAAATAATAAAATTAAGAAACCTAATAATTCTAAATTATTTATACTAAATTACAAAAATCCTAATAAAATAATTTATAAAATATTAAAACTAAAAATACAAAAATTATTAGAGGGACAAACATTTGAAATATTCAAAATATCTGTTTATTTGGCATGGAAGATAACAGCTCTCTAATATGAACTCGAGGGCAAGTTCTTTTAAAGAAGAGGAGATTGATGTAGGACAAGATTTTAAGAATTTTTATATTTTTAGTTTTAATATTTTTGATAAATCATTTTATTAGGATTCTTGTAATTTAGTATAAATAATTTAGAATTATTAGGTTTTTTAATTTTATTATTTTGGAATTAGATTTTGATTAGGATTTTAAATAGTTTAGAATTCTAGTTTCCTATTCTCCTAGGTTTTTCTAATTTGTGTTGATTTAAGTTTCCTAATTTATTTTAGAATTACTTTTTCGACAAGTATTAGGTTTAGTTTATTATAAATAACTATATTAGCCTCATGGCAAAGACAACTTTTATACAACTTTTATTAATTTAATCAATAATATTAAGATATTTTCTCTTCCTTGTGAATTTAAGGTTCTATTTTTCTCGTGGATTCGAGGGCCCATTTCGTCTACTAGAATGATATCTAATCCCTGTGTATTTCGCTGCGTCAAAGTAATTGAACAACATAAAAAAAATATAATATATAATAACTAATAAAAAAATATAAACATATGACGCCTCGGTAGCATTGAATAATTTTTCCACCATTGAATAATTTTTCCACGGTAGCATTGACTAATTTTTCCACCAAATAATTTTTCCACAATCAAACACTTATAAGCGTCCATGGAGGGGAGAAGGCGTACTGTTGTACCTTAAGGAACAACAGTTACTATTGTGTCCCTTGTAGGAGATTGTTTTGAGTATTTTTTGATAATTTAAATTGTTCATATTATAGAATTTGTTGAATAAATCAGTCATACAAAAAAATCAAATTGATTGAATATCACTAACCCTATAATCAAAGCACATTTGTTTCTATAAAAATTAATAGTTAACATAACTTTCATAAATTTTTAAAAACCATTAGAACCTAATCATAAGGTTATGAATATCTAATTAGTTTGATTTTTTATATGAATAATATTCTGAATGAACCTTACAATATGAACTATTCAAACCATCGAAAAACACTCAAGAAAACCTCCTATAAGGGGTAGCAGTAATTATTATGCCTTAAGGTACAGCAGTACCCCTTCTCCCCTCAATGTGCGCTTATTAGTGTTTGATTGTGAAAAAATTATTCAATGCTAAGCATCATATGTTTATATATTTTTTCATTAATTATTATATATTACATACTCTTTTGGAAAGCTGGTAAAAAGTTAACTTCTACCTTTCTATCAATTTTAGATCATATCATCTCTCACATAATTTATTCACAAAAAGACAAAATAAATTAAAAAAATAAAAAAATTAATTTTTTATCAACTTTTTAAAACATCCCTATATATATATATATATATATTTTATGTGGTTCAATTACTCAGTACCCCTTCTCCCCATTGAGGACGACGCCCTTTAAAAGTCAAGTGTTTGAATTGGATACTTGCCTATGGACGAGGGCGGAGCCAAAAATCTTCCCTCGAGGTCGGAAGTTTGAGGATTGTGCCCTTTGAAAGTCCAATGTTTGAATAGGGTACTGATAAGGTTGGAAGTAAGGGATTTGACAAATTTTAAGAATGTGAACGGTGGATTGAACGAGTTTACAAAATTAAATAATTATTAAAATATAAATTGATATAATAGGTGTACGAGTACGAATAATTCTTCTCGTATGATTTTATTGATCAAGTTTGTATTCCTCCAAACAATGTTGCTTTGTCACCTGAAAACACAAACGTGAGCTAACCGGCGGGTGTGTGCCGGAAACCTCTCTGATGCTTAAGTCAGCAACTAGACAATAGACAATAAGCTCTGTGTATTCTAGAGTGAGAATTGAGATACCTGTCCATAGGTCTGGTCATAAGCTTTTATAGACTTTATTTTGGCACAATCATAGTAGGATTCCAACTCTCCCTATGAGAGTTCTCCTAGGAATCACACACTCTATTCACTACCAATCAAGTGAGATGGTTTTGCACAATCCTAGTAAGACTCTACTCTCCTTAGCAGAGTCCTCCTAGGAGTCATACTCCTACTCACTACCAACCAAGTGAGATGGTTTGCACAATCCTAGTAGAACTCTAACTCTCCTTAGCAGAGTCCTACTAGGAGTCCCATCACTGCAAGCTAAGTGAGATGGCTGAACCCTTTACCTCGGTTATACATTTATGACCGAACTGCCTTATCTCGGTCCCCTGCCATTTGGACTGTGTGATCGAAAGCCAATCTATCGAATGCCACCCTACCGAACTATACACAGCTCGGCCCTCGCCATTGATGTTACCTCCTTTACCTCGGCTGACATCTTTACCTCGGCTGACATTGCGGTCAACTAGGTTATTTCGGCTCGGTGATACTTTAAGCACCACTGTCAATTTTGACTCTGAGATGACGCCCTGCAGAACTATCCTTTAGCTCGATTCTCCCCCCACTGATACCTCAGTTTTGTCTGTTTAGACCAAGCTAACTGCAATAGTCTCCGACCGAACTAACAAGGACGAGGTCCAGATGCGAAGTCCAAACAACTCGGCCCATAGTTCGGCCCAAATCCGTAATATGAGATGTCTTCTTGGCCTAAGACCGAGCTACACCAGCCCTTATCTCGGCCCATTGCGTGGCCCAACTTCCAAAGAAAACTTTCCTAGCTCGGCCCAATTTGCTTACAAATTACCCTCTCAATTGCCTCTTAATTCCATCTGCGCAGCATGATTGGGATTACTCTCCTCTAGCCGAGCTAAAAACGCTCAACTCTGTCGAACTAGAGAAGTTTGTTCGGTCTCATAACTCATTTAGTCCCAACAAGTCAGGTCAGTTGCTCAGCACGTCATTCCACTAATCTGGCATGTCTGATACGACGTTATCCCAAGGACAGGTGGCGTGCCCCCATTAGCCTCGTTCTCCTATTACAGCCGTCATGCCAAAAATTTGAATAGCCCTACTTTTTTGCCTTCAACGTATATATTCTTCGAGTTTGTAATCGTATGGCGAGTCGTTCTTTCTGTGTCTCGCCGAGTAGACTAACTCGGTTTACAATAACCCTGCCAACCTGCTTTGGCCGAGATAACCATCTCGGTCTAGGAAAAAATTTGTTGGTCAAACCTGCCAACCTGCTTTGGCCGAGGTAACCAACATCCCGGCCAAAGAGTTTAAAAATTTGTTGATCAAACCTGCTAACCTATTTTGGCCGAGGTAACCATCATCCCAGTCAAAGAGTTCAAAAGTTTGTTGGTCAAACCTGCCAACCTGCTTTGGCCGAGGTAACCATCATCCCGGCCAAAGAGTTCAAAAAAATTTGTTCGTCATACCTGCCAACCTGCTTTGGCCGAGGTAACCATCATCCCGGCCAAAGAGTTCAAAAAAAATTTGTTGGTCATACCTGCTAACCTGCTTTGGCCGAGGTAACCATCATCCCGGCCAAAGAGTTCAAAAAATTTTGTTGATTAAACTTGCCAACCTGCTTTGGCCGAGGTAACCATCATCCTGGCCAAAGAGTTCCAAAAATTTTGTTGGTCATACCTGCCAACCTGCTTTGGCCGAGGTAACCATCATCCCGACCAAAGAGTTCAAAAAATTTTGTTGCTCATACCTGTCAACCTGCTTTGGCCGAGGTAACTATCATCCCGGCCAAAGAGTTCAAAAAAATTTTATTGGTCATACCTGCCAACCTGCTTTGGCCGAGGTAACCATCATCCCAGCCAAAGAGTTCAAAAAATTTTGTTGGTCATACCTGCCAACCTGCTTTGGCTGAGGTAACCATCATCCCAGCCAAAGAGTTCAAAAATTTGTTGGTCAAACCTGCCAACTTCCTGCAGCCTAGATCCTCATCTCGGCTTAGGAGAGCTAAATGTTGGTTATTCCTGCCAACCTTCTTCAGCGTGGATCATTATCTCGGCTTGAAGAAGAGCTAAATGCTTGGCCATTCCTGCCAAACTTCTTGATTGCCCCCCAGTAGGGCAAAGACTTGTTGGTCAAACCTGCCAACTTCCTGCAGCCTAGATCCTTATCTTGGCTTAGGCGAAGTGTTGGTTTTTCCAGCCAACCTCTTCAGCCCAGATCCTAATCCTAACTGAATAGAGCTCATAGTTGGTTATTCCAGCCAACTCTGAGCGAAGTGTTTGGTTTTTCAAGCCAAACGTCCTGCAGCCTGGATCCTTATTCTCGGCTTAGGAGAAGTGTTGGTTTTTCCAGCCAACCTCTTCAGCCCAGATCCTAATCCTAGCTGAAGAGAGCTCAAAGTTGGTTATTTCGGCCAACTCTGAGCGAAGTGTTTGGTTTTTCCAGCCAAATGCCCTGTAGCCTGGATCCTTATCCTTAGCTTAGGAGAAGTGTTGGTTTTTCCAGCCAACCTTTTCAGCCCAGATCCTAATCCTAGCTGAAGAGAGCTCAAAGTTGGTTATTTTGGCCAACTCTGATTTTATTTAGAAAGAGTTGGTTAATCCTGCCAACCCACTTTGCCCCCAGTTGGGCAAAGATTTTTTACTTGGTTAGTCCTTCTTGTCAACTGTGCTAACTTTTGTCGAAGGTGTTCTGTTTGACATCGCTGTTTGTGCCGAACTCCGCCTTGGTGTTCGTTCTGAATCTGGTCACAAATGGCTCCGCTAGTTGCGCCCACGAAGCTATGCTACCTTTTGGCAACCTTTCAAATCACGCTAAACCCAGGGTACCAAGGCTGGAAGGAAACATGATATACATTAGAGCCTCGTTTCGCAGATACACGGCCATAACCTGATAAAAGTGGCTCAAGTATATGTAGGGGTCCGACTTCCCCTCATAAGTAGTGAATTTGGGCTGGTGGAAGCCTGAGGGTAATAGTGCCTTCTCTATTGTCGGAATGAACGGTGAGCTCTACAACCTTGCTTTGTCTGCTGGTTCATAGGCGAGGCGTGGCTCTATTCTAACCTCGACACTCTCATGTGTTCTTGGAGCCAGCCATTGTAGCGCGAAGACTCTGCGAGGGTCACGAGCCTAAGTGTCTTCTCTTATTTGAGCCCTTTCAGTCCTTATTCTCTCAGGCTTGGAGTAGCGAGTCTTGGAAGTCCTCGATTGTGTATCGCCTGACCTGAGGCTTCTTCTTTCAGCTTGTGATGGTGTGACTTGTCTGTCACGATCTTCTGAGTGGCGAAGGTGCGCCCTGCTCTTGCCCACCTCTTCTTCCGTTGCCCCTTTGCTCTTTATCTGGCACTTCATAGTCTCCATGTCAGCCGCCATTTTTCTTATTACTTCATCTTGCTCCCTTACGCGATCTTCGGGAACCTGAGGATCCATCTTCCGCCTCTGTCTATTAGGGCTTTGAGAGCGGTATGGACTTGAGCCCCGTCTTTCTCTTGCTTCTCTCCGCGGATTCCTTCGCTGGGGATCTAATTCCGCCATTGGTGGGATAAAAGGTAAACCTTCGCGCCTCCCACCCCCTTCTGGTGTTTGCCCATCAATAGCATATTGCGGCAAGTCTTCATTTTGCGCCATTGCTTCCAACTAGAGAGGAAACTTGATCAAGAGGTTTTGCTCTTTGTGAAATTCCCACAGACGACGCCAATTGTACGAGCACGAAATAGTTCTTCTCGTATAATCCTGTTGATCAAGCTTGCGCTCCTCCTTACGTCATCACTTTGCCACCTGAAAATACAAACGTGAGCTAACCGGCGGGTGTGTACCGGAAACCCCTCCGATGCCTAAGTCAGCACAATAGACAATAGATACAAAAGCTCTGTGAATTCAGGAATCAAAGTTATGTTACCTCTCCATAGGCGATGTTGTGAGCTTGTATATGTTTCGCGTGACACAATCCTAGTTGGACTCTTATTCCTCCATGTAGAGTCCTCCTAGGAATCACACTCCTGAAAGATAATGCTTATCCTTCAACACCCCCCTCACTGCTTAAACCAAGTGAGATGGTTTTACCCTGGTTGGATGACAGTACGACTGAGCTAACCCAGCTCAGGTCTTCCCTTCAGTGCCTGTATCCTGGTTAGGCATACTCGAATCGGGCTATTACCTTAAGACCGAGCTAATCAAGCTAGGTGTTCCAATGCACAACGCCAAGCTCGCTCGGCTCTCGTTTAGTTGTACCTCAGTTGCCTGTTGAAATCGGGCTAATCTACGGCAAGCTACGACCACGCTAACCAGAGCGAGGTCCACCGTGAGAAGCCACCATACCTTGGCTCCAAACACTAAGACCGAGCTAACTCCACTCCGACCATGGTGATTGTCATTCCATTTGGACCGTGCTAACACTACGGTTCACTTGCCAAGCCCTTTTCTACCGCGGCCCATAAAATGGCCCATTACTCAGCTCGATCCAATTTACTTATAAATTACCCTCTCAATATTCTTGGTTTAATAAAAATAAATAATAACGGTGGATTGAATAAGTTTACAAAATTAAATAATTATTAAAATATAAATTGATATAGTAGTCTTAGTTTAGTAAAAATAAATAATTAGAGATTAGTCTAAATTTATATAAGTTATCAATTTTTTACAAACATCCTCTTTCATGTAATTTATTGAGATTGTTTATATATATTATAGAGTTAAATTCCTTTTATTCCTTCATGATTTGAGACTAGAACATGATATGATTATGGAAGAAGAAAGCAGTAATTGAAGAAATAGAAGAGAGAAAATGAAAAACTAAATTTGTAGTCCATTTACCCCTTTTTAGAAAACTTGATTACAGTCAAATCCTCTCCCCTTTTCCCTATCAATTGTAGCTATATATAGCTAGAATAACCTTTTCCAATACTAACTAACTAACAAACCTCATAATCAACTAACCCACCCCCAACAATCAAACAACTCTCAACTAATTCTCCCTCTCAAACTGAATTTCAACTGCCAACTGAGCTAACTGAATCTAAAACTTCCTAAATCATAACATTTCCCACCCCTTAAAAATCTGGAAATGGAGATATTTGGTGATGATGTCCTGGTAGTCTACCCAAGTAGCATCCTCTGGAAATGATTGAGACCACTGAATGAGGAGTTAAGCCACAACCTTGTTGTTCCTCTTAACCATATGTCTATCCAGCACTGCCACGGGTTTCATTTGGAAAGTACCATTAGGGGCGATTGGTGGCAATGTAGGCTGTGCGATTATGTTCTGACCCAACTTTTTTTTTAACAAAGAAACATGAAAACACTAGATGGATATAGGCAGAAGCAGGTAGTTGTAGCTGGTAAGCAACCTTTCCAATTATTGCTACAACCTGAAATGCCAAAGAGAAGAAGAAAGAATTAACTAAAGAAATAGAAGAGAAAAAATAGAAAACTAAATTTGAAGTCCATTTACCCCTTTTTAGAAAACTTGATTACAGTCAAATCCTCTCCATTTCCCCCTCTCAATTGAAGCTGTATACCACTGGAATAACCCTATCCAATACTAACTAACTAACAAACCTCCTAACCAACTAACTAACCCCCTAACAAGCAAACAACTCTCAACTAATTCTCCCTCTCAAACTGAATTTCAATTGCCAACTGAGCTAACTGAATCTCAAACTTCCTAAATCATAATTTTTTGAAAAGGGGTATATGGACTCCAAATTTAGTTTTCCATTTTCTCTTTTCTATTTCTTATGTTTTGATTTAGGGAGTTTTAATTCAGTTAGCTCAGTTGGCAGCTGAAATTCAGTTTGAGATGGAGAATTAGTTGAGAGTTGTTTGATTGTTAGGGGTTTAGTTAGTTGGTAAAGAGGTTTGTTAGTTAGTGAGTATTGGATAGGGTTATTCCTGTAGGCCTGAACATTAACACCCCTGCCTTAATGTCTTCTCTTAACCCACTAATGAGACAACTAATGAAAAAAGCTTCTGGTATTGTTTGCCAGAATCTCAAATTGTTCCTGATATTCCTTCACAGTGGTCGTTTGCCTTAATTTAGTCAGATCACCCATTGCATCTTCATAAGAATTGGGACCAAATCTAGAAATAATTCTTTGTTTGAACAAATTCCAATTAATCTGGCGATGGCATTTCTCAAACCATTGGTACCATTGAAGGGCCTTATCCTCTAAATGCAAAGTGGCTAGTTTCACCTTATTTGCACTTTCAACAGAGTTATAATCGAAAAATCTCTCACATTTATATAACCATCCAGTGAAATCTCCCCAAGAAAATCTTGGAAAATCAATTCTAGCATATCTGGTATTAAAAAAAAAGTAGATAATGATGTCCATAAGCCGAGACATCTCAACCTGAAATTCAAACTTCTCTGCATTACTGTGGAGTGGTCTATTCGACAAGTTTCCCTAAACCACATAATTACAAAACACATAAGGAGAAAAAAAAAATAGAGAAGAAAAATGGAGAGATGGAGACAGAGAGAGGGGAAGGTAAAGAGTTAGAAAACTCCAGTTCTCAAAGGAAAAATGTCCATACCTTCCAACAACAGATTGGCATTTCAAATATAAGCAAGGGTCATTTTCAATGATTAGAGACACTAAGAAATAAAGGTAGTTCACATACCATACCAAAATACACAAAAGGGAAATACCAAAAACCTCTTAAATTATGTCATATCATCAATTGATACACTAGTTAGTACACTAATTGGTATATATAACATTATTTCAGGGAGAACATAAGAGAAGAACATATGAACATAGGATTTTCTATCTATGTGATAAAATAAAAAAAGAATTTATTATTATTTTTTTTTTGTGTAATAATTTGTGTTGGTCCATTATTACATATGGCTTATGTCATTGGAATATTGGACATGCAAATTAGTCGGCACAAACAATAAAACACAAAACACTAATTTACGAGGTTCAGTAAGATTGCCTATATCCATGGCTCATATATCAGTTCCACTTTACTAAAAGAAGAAAAGAATACAATACAACTGCTTGTGAAAATGACATATATATGCTAGGATTTCCATCAACAGATTACTGTAATACCCATAGAATTAGGCTCCACAAACCCAACAACCTTGAACCCAGATAAATGCTCACAAGGGTTTACTCAATTAAAGACAAACATTAAAGAGAAATGCATAGCTTTCTATAATTTAAAAATAAATTCTGGGAAAATTTTGTTTTGCTTCTAGTAGCAACCAAATCTCATTTTCTCGCAACACTTTCATAAATAAAAGGGATACCAATGACAATTTTTTGCTAGGTGGGTGCTCCTCAGCCATATAGCTAGAAGGCTGGCAACTTTTGTAAACACAAGCAAAAGGTCTCAGGAAACTTTCGCATTTTTGCAGAAAATGACCATCAAAACTGGGATAAACTAATAAATGAATCTCTTAATACTGCCACCAAGCCAAATTAAGCTGAGCTTAAACAAAACTAAAAAGCACTCACTCCACAAGTGATTTAGATGAGAGCAAATCAGATTTATATATTATTAAGGTTTTTGATTAGAGAGCAAATTAAAATTTTAAAATCAACACTCATCAAATGAGGCATAAAAGAGCTAACTTATTCAAGACAACAAAATTGCTAGGTAAAAGAAAAGAAGAAGAAGAAACAATGGTTAAGGAGTTGAAATCATGAGGATCAAAATGAGTAAGAGGAGACTAACCAAGTTTTGTTCCAACAAGAACTATAGGGAAATGCTTCAACTAGGATGAAAACATCCGCCCCACGATAACTTAATGGTCTTAATCTATTGTAATCCTCCTGTCCTGTTCCATAGAACAAGTTCAAACCCAGATGATATATATATATATATATATATATATGTACACTCAAACACATGTATTGCTTTATGTTCGTGCAAACAAAGAAGAAAACCAACAAAATTTGAAAACTACCTGCAGTATCCCACAATCCAAGGTTGACAGTACTCCCATTGACAACCACATTTGCACTGAAATTGTCGAATACAGTCGGCACGTAGTCCTGTTCCCAATTCATACACACAAATAAATTTGTATGTTATTTCTAAAATCTGTGACAAATAGAATCACAATTATCCCACATGATCCCATGAAATAACAATTCACAATCCATATAGAACACTAAATGCATGACAAACAAGAACCACCTCAAATATTTCAACTCAAAAAAACCCACAACATCACAACCAATAACCATACAACTAATTAACTCCAAGAATTCCAACACCACAAATAAATTAAATAAAACACAAAACACGTTCCTATCATCTGTTCCTTTATATGACATTAGGGCGATCATCACCACAAATCCCAAAACAAAGAGGAATGCTAGAGACCCACAATTTATAACCCACAATTCACCCACAATGCCATGACAATGTGGTTGAATTGTGGTAGTTTTTTTAGGGTTCTCAATCTTTTTCCCAAATGAATATACTAGAAAGATGGCATTATATAATTGAATCCCAAAATTGAGCCACAAACAAACACCAAACCAATAAAGCAAGCAACCAATTTCACAACATTGCCAAAATTGGAGGAAAACACAAAAAGCCTGAAAATTCTAAGTGATTCGTGATTAGATAAAGATTTAATTCCACCAATTCCCAATTATTCAAAACACACAATCTAAATCAACAAGCACTTACGAAAGTGGTTTAGATTGTTGTTTTCGAAAAACAATAAATCGACACAAACGATTTTTACGTGGAAAAAACCACAATGAAGCACCTCCAATTGGATCTGGAACCTTTGTTCCACATGGCAATTGTTGCTCTAGCAATACGGAGTTCTTC
>NW_021027047.1:1354888-1375814 GCF_004153795.1 Camellia sinensis
AAGAAGCTCGCAAGGTCGAAAACACCTGCGTCGACACGCATGTTTCGCTTCCACCTGCATTGTCATGCACTCTTCACTTACGTCGACACGCATGTTTCGTTTCCATTTGCATTGCCATGCATTTCTCTATCTTGCATTGTCATGCATATCTCATTTGCATTGTCATGTATTTCTCTATCTTGCATTGTCATTTGCATTGTCATGCATATCTCATTTGCATGCATTTACTGCATCATCCATCTATCACTTGCGCCTTTCCATGTTGAGCTTGGTCTAGTATGTGCCCATACTTTTCACGTTGAAGCACGGTCATGATATTATGTGTACGCACCTAGTGTTATGGGTGACGGCACCGTTTCCGTGTTAAACATGGTCTGTATGTGTCCATGCCTTTCCTAGGCAAGATACGGTTTGGCCTTAGGCCTTATCCACTGCATCCATTGCATTTTAGATAGTAAATATTGCATTGTCCATAGCTTGCATTGTCATGCATCTTTCCTTACATGCATTGTTGTGCATTCTTCCTTACTTTGCATTGTCATGCATTTCCCTACTGCATCATTTTAGTATGTAGGTTTCATTATAAATAGTGCATTGTCATGCATTCATTGTATTGCATTGTAGCTTGCATGCATTTATTGCATCACCTCCATTTACGGCTTGCGCCTTTCCATGTTGAGCCTGGTCTGGTATGTGCCCGCACTCTTCGCGTTGACGCTCGGTTATGATATTATGTGTACGCACCTAGTGTTGTGGGTGACGGCACCGCTTCTGTGTTAAACGTGGTCTGTATGTGTCCATGCCTTTCCTAGGCAAGATATGGTTTGGCCTCGCGCCTTATCCATTGTAAATATTACAGCCCATTGCACATTGTATATATTGTATTGTAGTTGCATGCATTCACTGCATCACCTCCATTTACGGCTTGCGTCTTTCCATGTTGAGCTTGGTCTGGTATGTGCCCGTACTTTTCGCATTGAAGCACAGTTATGATATTATGTGTATGCACCTTGTGTTGTGGGTGACGGCACCGTTTCCATGTTAAACGTGGTCTGTATGTGTCCATGCCTTTCCTAGGAAAGATATAGTTTGGCCGCAGGCCTTATCCACTGCATCCATTGCATTTTAGATAGTAAATATTGCATTGTACATAGCTTGCATTGTCACGTATCTTTCCATACATGCATTGTAGTGCATTCTTCCTTACTTTGCATTGTTATGCATTTCCCTACTGCATCATTTTAGTATGTAGGTTTCATTGTAAATAGTGCATTGCCATGCATTCATTTTATTGCATTGTAGTTGCATGCATTCACTACATCACCGCCATCTACGGCTTGTGCCTTTCCATGTTGAGCTTGGTCTGGTATGTGCCCATACTTTTCGCATTGAAGCACAGTTATGATATTATGTGTATGCACCTAGTGTTGAGGGTGACGGCGCCGTTTCTGTGTTAAACGTGGCTTGTTTGTGTCCATGCCTTTCTTAGGAAAGATATGTTTTGGCAGCGCGCCTTATCCATTGTATATATTACATTGTAGTGTAATTCGTTGTGTCCAGCATTTAGGATCATGGTCTTTCCAGCATTTAGGATCATCGTTGTAATTCCCCACTTATATCATTCCACCCAATTACTTGTATCTTGTGTTCCGTCCACACACTCATAGTTCTGCATGTGTACGCGCCTATTCCACTGCTGGTATTGTGGTTTGAGGATGTCGGCACCTTTTCTATGGTAGACGGACTTTGCATCTCCATCATCTTTATGATATTTGTGTGGTTTTGAACTGTTTATGGTTTGATCATGTTTCAATTGCATTGCATATCATTTGCACAATTTATACATAGTTTTGTATATATTGCATTATCATTTTTGCATCCATTCCGCATTGTTATGCGTTGTCACACATAGGTTGCATTGTCATGCACTCCTTCACTTGCATTGTTACGCAGCTTAAATTGCATTGTTATGCAGGTTGCTAATGATATCGTACCTGTTAAGTTCTCTTTCTCTTTCAGGCACAATATTGTATGTACGGTTCATTTGAAGCTGGTGCAACCAGACGAGCCGCACAGGTATTGTATTCTCCGTGTGAGACGTATCGAGAATTGAATAATTCTCTTACATCCTTTCTGCATTGTAATGTAGCTTGGTTCTTGCTTAAAATTGTTGCATGTTATGCTTCGTTACAGCTTTCTTTGCATGATCATGAGTTATGTTCGGCTTCTTGCATTGTCCGATGCATTTTGCCCCCGCCTTCGGGCGCATATCTTTATTGTCCTGCATGTTTGTCTACGTCTTCGACCTTTCCAAAAATGGGTCGTCTCTAGGCTTTGACACTCACTCCCATCATTGTTATGACTTTCGAGTTCTGTCAAAGAGGGGCAACTGTAGACACCCCATTTTTGACTGTCCACAAGACTTGGATGTCACCGTTTGAACACTCGGTGATCATCCATGTTCGTGTTCGTCTGGAGTTCTCGGAGGTCTCGGCCATGCGCCTTGCCTCAAGACCTCTCAACTTGCCTGTTTTGTGTTTGGTTTTGCACCAAACACTTGTGTTTTGCTTT
This sequence comes from Camellia sinensis, assembly GCF_004153795.1. Lineage (NCBI taxonomy): Eukaryota > Viridiplantae > Streptophyta > Magnoliopsida > Ericales > Theaceae > Camellia > Camellia sinensis. The sequence continues at coordinate 1,357,460 of NW_021027047.1, forward strand.
TGAGGAGTAGGGAATGGCTTGTTGGCCATCCGTACATCTCACTGACCATGGCTTGAGGCCACCGGCCATTGTTTTATTTCCATCGGCCAAATGTTTGGTCGGTCAGCACTCTGTTTGGTCGATCGACCATTTATTTGGTCAATTTGGCATTTTTGGCTGGCCGACCACTGTGCATCTGCTTTTGGCAGATATTTTGTGCCAACTGTGCTAGCTGGCGCCCACTTTGCCCCCCCTCCATACACGTGTATGAAGGGATTTCACTCTTGCTTAGCTTGTTTTGTAAGCTTTGCAAGAGTGATCCTCTATAACGGGAGGCCTTCTCCTCCCTCCTCAAGGGTTAGAGGGTTGAGTTCTAGAGCTCTGGATTAGGGTTAGCATAATTGTATCTATTCTATCTCTATATCTCCTTCTCTTCCATATTGTGTGTGTATTAAGGTGTTTTGTTCATAGTTTTGCACACAAACACCTAGAGTTACACTTTCTTTTAGCTACTGAGGTACTAAGGAGTGATTTTCAGAGTTTTTGAGTGGATTCAAGCTTGAGAAAGCAGCTGGAGCTCAGTTCTTGAAAGGGGTCTTCAAGGGTAAGAACTTTGCTCTTTATTCCCCATTTTTGCATAGGCTTTTAGCCATCCTTATATCTGTTTTTAAGCTTAACATATAACATATAAAAGTTCTGATTTTAAGTGCTTAAAATAGTTGTTTAAGGTTGTTTTGGTGTTTGGGGTCGTTTGACCCCTCTTAGGCCTTGTTTGGCCCCCATTTTGTGATAGTTTGGTGAGCTCCGGGACCACCTCGTTTGGGCCTCCTGACCACTGAAATCCAGAGGGATTTCAGTGGTGAGGATGGTGCTTTAGGGTCCTAAGAAGGAAAGGGCCATCCCCTCTCCTTGTTGCCTTCAAAAGTTGTCATTTTAGCCTCATGTGTGAGCACCATTGTTAAGTTCATGTTGGCCATGTCTTAGCTAGTATTTGTGCTTATTTTTCCATGATATAGGATTGTTTTAAGTTGGTTTAGACACACCATGCTTGCCTTGCATACTTGTCTTGTAATGCGATTATTTGCCTTAACATGTACTTAGCATCTAGACCACTATGCTTACTTGTTTTGGCTTGGATTTGTGAAGCTTTTATGCATGTTTTGATGTGCTTGAGGTCTGATTTTAGTCATTTTGGCCATCCAAGACATCCTTTGTATAGCCACCTTGCATTTTGGCTTGTTAGCCTTGGGTGTGTGAGTGTTGAGCATACCTTACTTGGCTTGTTTCAGTGGTTTGGCACCACTAATAGCATCATTTTAGTCCTTGTGGCATGTTTGTATGATTGCATTTGATGCTCCTTTAATGCTTTAAAAGGTTGGTGTTTCATGCTCCATGTTTGGACCCTTTTGCATGCCTTTAGACTTAGGCCATTTAGATGCCATCTAGGTGTGCCTTTGACCTTGTTTTGGTCTGCCTTGGGGTGGTTTTGAGTCCCCATAGCCCTTTGGGACTTTTTTCATATAGCCATGGTTTAAGCCCCTTGGCTTGCCTTGAGTTTTGGATATAGTTGCATGCCTTGTTTGTCTTGTTTAGTTGGTTTGGCACCATCCTTAACATGATTTTCAGAGCTTAGTATGCTTGCCATATGCCCATGTTGGCCCCTTTTAAGTGTGCTTAAAAGTTGCTTCTTTATGCTTAAGTCTTGAACCATGTATCTATGCATGCTTGTATGTACATTCGCCTTCATGTGCTTAGCCTATTAGCCACTGTTTTGGGCTTAAAAGTTACTCCCTCATGCTGAAGTTTTGGACCATTGTGTGCATGAATGCTTGTGTGTACATTTGCCTTGCATGTGGTCGCGTACTTGGCCCATAGGCATGTTGTCACATACTTGGCCCATGGCATGTTGTTGCATGCTTAAAGTTGTGTTGCATTTGGCATGCATTCCCCTTGTAGTTACATAACATATTGTCACATATCATTTGCATGCTTGTTAGCTTGCACATGTTGTTACATGCCTTACATGTTTGTTTGTTTAGGTTGTGTGCTTAGTACACATTACTTGCTTTCATGCTCATGATTGCATACTTAGCTCACATGTTTTAAGTGCTTAAAATAGTTGTTTAAGGTTGTTTTGGTGTTTGGGGTTGTTTGACCCCTCTTAGGCCTTGTTTGGCCCCCATTTTGTGCTATTTTGGTGAGCTCTGGGACCACCTTGTTTGGGCCTCCTCACCACTAAAATCCATAGGGATTTCAGTGGTGGGGATGGTGCTTTGAGGTCCTAAGAAGGAGAGGGCCATCCCCTCTCCTTGTTGCCTTCAAAAGTTGTCATTTTAGCCTCATGTGTGAGCACCATTGTTGAGTTCATGTTGGCCATGTCTTATCTAGTATTTGTGCTTATTTTTCCATGATATAGGATTGTTTTAAGTTGGTTTAGACACACCAAGCTTGCCCTGCATACTTGTCTTGTAATGCCATTATTTGCCTTAACATGTACTTAGCATCTAGACCACTATGCTTACTTGTTTTGGCTTGGCTTTGTGAAGCTTTTATGCATGTTTTGATGTGCTTGAGGTCTGATTTTACTCATCTTGGCCATCCAAGACATTCTTTGTATAGCCACCTTGCATTTTGGCTTGTTAGCCTTGGGTGTGTGACTGTTGAGCATACATTACTTGGCTTGTTTCAGTGGTTTGGCACCACTAATAGCATCATTTTAGTCCTTGTGGCATGTTTGTATGCTTGCATTTGATGCTCCTTTAATGCTTTAAAAGGTTGGTGTTTCATGCTCCATGTTTGGACCCTTTTGCATGCCTTTAGACTTAGGCCATTTAGATGCCATCTAGGTGTGCCTTTGACCTTGTTTTGGTCTGCCTTGGGGTGGTTTTGAGTCCCCATAGCCCTTTGGGACTTTCTTCATATAGCCATGGTTTAAGCCCCTTGGCTTGCCTTGAGTTTTGGATATAGTTGCACCTTGTTTGTCTTGTTTAGTTGGTTTGGCACCATCCTTAACATGATTTTCAGAGCTTAGTATGCTTGCCATATGCCCATGTTGGCCCCTTTTAAGTGTGCTTAAAAGTTGCTTCTTTATGCTTAAGTCTTGAACCATGTATCTATGCATGCTTGTATGTACATTCGCCTTCATGTGCTTAGCCTATTAGCCACTGTTTTGGGCTTAAAAGTTACTCCCTCATGCTGAAGTTTTGGACCATTGTGTGCATGAATGCTTGTGTGTACATTTGCCTTGCATATTGTCGCATACTTGGCCTATAGGCATGTTGTTACATACTTGGCCCATGGCATGTTGTTGCATGCTTAAAGTTGTGTTACATTTGGCATGCATTCCCCTTGTAGTTACTTAACATGTTGTCACATGTTCACTTGATGCATGTTAGCTTGCATACTTGTTGCATGCTTGCACCTTCATATTACTTACCCTCATGCTCATATTGCATACTTAGCTCACATGCTTAGGTTGCATTTGGCATGCATGCCTTGCCTCTTGAATCACCATGATTGAGGTTGGTTTCCTTTTGTGTTTGTGTGCATTACATTTGACATTAAAATGCATAACTTGGCCTCTTTGGCCATCACACATTGAAATGCGCGATTGGTGGCCCGAGGGTCGAGAACCATCCTCCTTTGAGTCACGAACATGATATGGAGGGTGTCTGTGCAAACATTTGTTTGAAATGCATTGCCATGCCATGTTTGCCCTCTGCTGCTGTCAAAACAGGATTCTGCAGGCATACATGGTCGGCCGACCATCTCTATTGCCAACCGACAAAACAATTAAGGTCGAGAGCTGAATATTTGGTCGATGACCCTTCTACCAAGGTCGGTGATGTTTCCCCTTGGTCGGTGATGCTCCACAATGTTCAGAGAGTGTTCCTTGGGACTTGTGCAATTTTCAGAAAAGCAGAGCACGGTAAACAGAGGCCGCTTGTGCATGGTGATGGATTTCCGAGCAAACCCGAGCATACATGCATTGAACCCTCTTCCCAAGGCTGTTTTATTGCTTAACTAGTTAAGTGGTCTGTAATAACTAATTAGCTTGTAGGTTAATTAATTTGTATTATTCTTTTGGTCCCTCCGAGCAAGGGTGAATGTGTAATAAGTGTGGGTGTGTATGTGCATGTCTTCCAACCCCCATTTCTTTCTCCCTTTTACTTACCTGCTTTTGATGGTTAGTACTAGGGCATATTTAATTTAGCATACCTTATGCTATGCATGCGTGCATTCATTCATCAGTATTGCATGCACCGGGCTCGGCGCATCATGCTAACTGCATAGTATTTCAAATCTAACTTGAATACATGTTACTTGTTGCATTTCACATACCATCCTAGGATTAGTCGAGCCTATTGTAGTTGCATCTTGCATATGTTGCATTAGCCATCTTAACATGAACTAGGATTGTGGGAGTCGAATAAGTAGAACAGTCGGAAGATGCGTACCCCAGAAATTAGATATTGTTCGGCTTCATGTTGCATGACTAGGACGCCGAATACGTTAGGAAAGCCGAATAGACGGAGGTCAGTGGCTCCGAATGAATAAAAGGGGAATGGGATAAAAGTAAGCTCAGTCCCCGAGGCCCAAAAAGCAAGTAAAAATACAAGAACCACAGATTTAGAAAGGTATGTAAGAATCACAACACAAAACTTAGTAGACAAGCTATTCTGAGTGTCTATCATTTTTATATAATTTTATGTTTTGAATAGGTAGAAATAATTTTTTATATTTATTTTCATTAAATTGGTTTTTATTTTTGTAAAAGTCAAATATGGCGACAATTTTAATGTCATTATTAAACCAATTCATTAAATTAAAAAATCCAAAACTAAAACATTTCCTATATTAGAGCTCGTTGGGGATGTGGGATGTCTTTTTAATTTTTTGACTATTTTAGCTTAGGGCTAAAAGCCTCGTTTGGGATAGGCTTTTCAATTTTTTTGACTTTTGTGAAAGAAAAATGAAATGATTATGGGTTGGATATGACATTTTGTCATATTTAGCTAAAATAGCTTATTTTGTCTTATATGACTTATGGGAGCCGAATAAGTCGAAGAGTCGGAAGATGCGTACTCCAGAAATTAGATACTATCCGGCTTCATATTGCGTGACTAGGATGCCGAATACGTTAGGAAAGCTGAATAGACGGAGGTCAGTGGCTCCGAATGAATAAAATGGGAATGGGATAAAAGTAAGCTTAGGCCCCGAGGCCCCAAAAACAAGTAAAAATACAAGAACCACAGATTTAGAAAGGTATGTAAGAATCACTTCACAAAACTTAGTAGACAAGCTATTCTGAGTGTCTAAACTAACTTGTCCGTCGGAGTGCTAATTCTGGCACCCCCGACCGAAGTGTTTGTGTCTTTTCAGGTGACTAGCTGAGGATCACTAGCGTCTCCTAGGATATGAAGAGTATTTCCAAAACCACTTCTCCACAACTAGCGCCGTCTGTGGGAATACTCAAATACATCCATAGCAGGCGTGACTGAAGATCCTCCGATAGCCACTGACGAGACCGCACAGAGAGGTGACCTCATACCAGCGAACTCACTTGGACCAAAAACCATCGCAGCAAGACTTGCCTCAGACCTCTGCTCATCTCCAAACCCAACACAAAAGGCAATACAAGCGACCATGGCATAAGCTAGGCAAACGAAACAGAGGTTGGACAACATCATCGCTGAGAACGAACGCCTTCGTCGCGATCTAGCCTCAGAAATAGCAAAATCCAAACAAACGGTGCGCCAGGCTTCTGAGTGACCCCCGAGGGCTGATGATCGACGATCTCGGACCCGACAGCAAGAAACTGACGGCCTCCATGCTTCAACAGATCATCTTAAGGAGTTGGCAAAGGGCGAACGTCTCCACCATTGCGTCCGGAGGAATGTGGTCGAAACACCTACCCATCCAAAGGATGCATTTCCGCTTGACACTGTCCATATGATATACAGCCTGCCAGCAGCCCCGGCCGTGCATGCGATCCAATCACATCCAGACCCCCAACAGCAACTCACGCCAGCAAAGCGGCCCCGAGAAACGCCAAGTATCACCTTTGACGATTCTGATTTGATCGGTGTAACACTCCCTCACATCGATCCGTTGGTTGTTGAGCTGCGCGTAAACCGGTTCACCATCGAACTCATTCTTATCGACCAGGGCAATACCTCGGAGGTTATGTATTATAAAACCTTCACCAAACTCGAATTCAGTGAGTCAGACCTAACTCTGTCTCCTTATCCACTATTCGGCTTCAATGCCACTCTAGAGTACCCATTAGGAAAGATCAGCTTACCCGTTCGAGCAGGCTCCAAAACGGTGGACGTGGAATTCTTGTTGTCAAGCTGCCATCGCCGTACAATCTCATCATGGGGCGATCGTGGTTGCATACCTTGCAGGCCGTCCCAAGCACCTATCATCAACTGCTACGTTTCCCAATAGAACACGACATTGAGCAAATCCACGGATCCCAGAAATCGGCACAAGCATGTTATATCCTTGCCGTCAGAACGCCAAAGGAACTGCAAGTAAACTCCATTGAGGTGCCGAATCGGGAGATCCTGGACGATGTTGGGCGGTATCCAAATGAGAAGACCACGGAAGATTTAGACCGAGTTGACATTGATGGCAGCCCAGAAAAGTTCTTCATGATCGGCGCCTCCCTGAATCAGGCCGACAGACAGCAATTGATCTCTTTCTTGCACAACAACCTTGACGTCTTTGCGTGGACTCCGTACAAAATGCCGGGAATAGACCTGTTAGTTTCACAGCACCATCTGAATGTCGATCCGAAATGTAAGCCAATCATTCAGAAAAGCCGACGATCAGCCGCGGAACACACTGTCGCCGTTGTTGAGGAGGTAGACAGACTGCTTGACGCCGGGGCAACTAGAGAAGTCACTTATCCTATGTGGCTCTCCAATACAGTGGTGGTGAAGAAGAAAAATGGGACTTGGCGAGTGTGCGTCGACTTCACGAATCGGAACAAAGCTTTCCCCAAAGACTGTTTTCCTCTACCTAGAATTAACCAGCTCGTCGATGCGACGGCACGTCATCAACGCATGAGTTTCCTCGATGCTTACAGAGGCTACCATCAAATTGCCATGCATCCAGATGACCAGGACAAAGCTGCCTTCCTCACCCCAAGAGGAACCTATTGCTACAAAGCTATGCCCTTTGGGCTAAAGAATGTAGGGGCAACCTACCAAAGATTGGTCACCGCCATGTTTAAAGAGCAACTCGGCCACACTATGGAAGTATACATCGACGATATGATGGTCAAGTCCAAAGAAGAACAGAGTCATATAGCCGATCTAGAAAAGACATTCAACATCTTCCGCAAATATAGAATGAAGCTGGACGCTTCCAAGTGTGCGTTTGGAATCAGCTCTGGAAAATTCCTGGGTTACATCGTCAATCACCGAGGAATCAAAGCCAACCTGAGGCAAGTCACAGTAATCTTGGAACTCGGCTCCCCCCGTTCAGTAAAAGAAGTCCAAAAGTTGATGGGGATGGTCGCTGTACTCAACAGGTTCATCAATCGGTCTACAGATCGCTGCCAACAATTCTTTCAGACACTACGGCAGGGTAAGGCTTTTGAATGGTCCGTCGAATGCGAATCAGCCTTCAACGGACTCAAGACCTACCTCCACTCAGTACCTCTCTTGACAACACCCGCCGTTGGTGACCCGCTCATCCTATATCTGGCAGTTTCCGATAGGGCCGTCAGCGCTGTACTGTTAAAAGAAGAGGATGGGGAGCAACGGCCAGTGTATTATGTGAGCAAAGCAATGGTTGACGCCGAAACACGCTACCTTCCGCTGGAAAAATTCATATTAGCCCTAGTCATGGCAGCAAGAAAATTGATGCATTACTTCCAGGGACATAGCATTGGGGTGCTAACAGATTATCCCCTCCGATCAGTTCTACGGAGTGCAGAAGCATCAGGACGTGTTTCAAAATGGGCTCTTGAACTCGGCCAATACGACATTCTATTTTTACCTAAAACTGCAATCAAGAGGCAGGTGTTGGCCGACTTTGTTGCCGAATTCACCAGCGAGCTTGCTAGCCTCAAACCTGATGAAGTTCGACCAAAGGCTGAAGTTCTACCAAAGCCGAACTGGAGAATTTATGTCGGGGATATTTGGCAATTATACTGTGATGGATCATCTAACCAAAGGCGTAGTGGCGTCGGAGTTGTAATCATGTCTCCAGACGGCGCAGTAATTGAGCAGGCTGCCAAGCTTGGCTTCGAAGCATCAAATAACGAAGCCGAATACGAAGCCCTGGAAATCGGCCTCCCAACTCTAAAATCGCAAGTTCTTGATATGGATCAAAACGACATGATGCTTGCCCTGGATCTGATTCTGATCGAAGAGCAAAAGATCGCACCCTGGCATCCATGGCACAGTATCAGCAGCAGCTTGCCAAATCATATAATCAGCGAGTTCAGTTGCGCCGATACACGCCAAGGGAGCTTGTCCTAAAGAAGGTACTTCCAGCCGACCGGAGACCGGCCAATGGAAAATTAGGTCCAAACTGGGACGGCCCCTATCAGATAGAATCCATCACAGGAATAGGGGCATATCAGCTCTCAGACATGTGAAGAAGAAGCCTGCCACGGCCTTGGAATTCAACACATTTACGTAAATTCTATCATTGAGCCGACTTGTGGGCTTGATACTTGTACATATTCCACCGTTGCAATACAAAGCTTTTCGTTTTCTCAAGCTCGGCCCCAAGCCTTTAAGGGCCGATTAAGCCTTCTAAGGCCAAAATAAGCCTTCGGATTCGAAGCCCCCTTTGGTGTAGGTCACCTCAGGGTCGATTAAGTCTCCAGATTCGGAGCGCCCATCGTAGATATCACGATTGGCAAAAATAAAGCCTCCGAATTTGGAGCCCCCTTTGGTGCATGTCACCTTAGGGCCGATTAAGTCTTCGAATTCAGAGCCCTCTTTGGTGCATGTCACCTCAGGCCGATTAAGCCTCCAGATTCGGAGTGCCCTTCATAGATATCACGATTGGCCAAAATAAAGTCGCCGGATTGGGAGCCCCCTTTGGTGCATGTCACCCCAGGGCCGATTAAGTCTACGGATTCGGAGCCCCCTTTGGTGCAGGTCACCTCAGGGCCGATTAAGTCTTCGGATTCAAAGCCCCCTTTGGTGCATGTCACCTCAGGGCTGAATAAGTCTCCGGATTCGGAGCGCCCTTCGTAGATATCACGATTGGCCAAAATAAAGCCTCCGAATTTGGAGCCCCCTTTGGTGCATGTCACCTTAGGGCCGATTAAGTCTCCGGATTCGGAGCCCCCTTTGGTGCATGTCACCTCAGGGCCGATTAAGCCTCCGGATTCAGAGCGTCCATCGTAGATATCGCGATTGGCCAAAATAAAGTCTCCAGATTCGGAGCCCCCTTTGGTGCATGTCACTTCAGGGCCAATTAAGCCTCCGAATTCGGAGCGCCCGTCGTAGATATCACGATTGGCCAAAATAAAGTCTCCGGATTCGGAGCCCCCTTTGGTGCATGTCACCTCAGGGCCGATTAAGCCTCCGGATTCGGAGCGCCCTTCGTAGATATCACGATTGGCCAACATAAAGTCTCCGGATTCGTAGCCCCCTTTGGTGCAGGTCACCTCAGGGCCGATTAAGTCTCCTGATTCGGAGTGCCCTTCGTAGATATCACGATTGGCCAAAATAAAGTCTCCGGATTCGTAGATATCACGATTGGCCACACTACGTCTCCGGATTTGGAGCCCCTTTTGGTGCATGACACCTCAGTACCGATTAAGACTCCGAATTCGGAGCGCCCTTCGTGGATATCACGATTGGCCAAAATAAAGCCTCCGAATTCGGAGCCCTCTTTGGTGCATGTCACCTTAGGGCCGATTAAGTCTCCGAATTCGAAGCCCCCTTTGGTGCATGTCACCTCAGGGCCGATTAAGCCTCCGGATTCGGAGCGTCCGTCGTAGATATCGCGATTGGCCAAAATAAAGTCTCCAGATTCGGAGCCCCCTTTGGTGCATGTCACTTCAGGGCCGATTAAGCCTCTGGATTCGGAGCGCCGTCGTAGATATCACGATTGGCCAATATAAAGTCTCTGGATTCGGAGCCACCTTTGGTGCATGTCACCTCAGGGCCGATTAAGCCTCTGGATTCGGAGCGCCCTTCGTAGATATCACGATTGGCCAAAATAAAGTCTCCCGATTCGGAGCCCCCTTTGGTGCATGTCACCTCAGGGCCGATTAAGTCTCCTGATTCGGAGTGCCCTTCGTAAATATCACGATTGGCCAAAATAAAGTCTCCGGATTCGTAGATTTCATGATTGGCCACACTAAGTCTTCGGATTTGGAGCCCCTTTTGGTGCATGACACCTTAGTACCGATTAAGACTCCGAATTCGGAGCGCCCATCGTGGATATCACGATTGGCCAAAATAAAGCCTTTGAATTGGGAGCCCTCTTTGGTGCATGTCACCTTAGGGCCGATTAAGTCTCCGGATTCGAAGCCCCCTTTGGTGCACGTCACCTCAGGGCCGATTAAGCCTCCGGATTTGGAGCGCCCTTCGCAGATATCACGATTGGCCACACTAGGTCTCCGGATTCGGAGCCCCTTTTGTTGTACGACACCTTAGTGCCGATTAAGACTCTGAATTCGGAGCGCCCTTCGTGGATATCACGATTGGCCAAAATAAAGCCTCTGAATTTGGAGCCCCTTTTGGTGCACGACACCTTAGGGCCGATTAAGGCTCTGAATCCGGATTGGCCTTTTTGAGAGATGCATTCGGACCACTTCATTGGCCGAATAAATATTCACTGAATCGTTCTTAATTCAAGCCGGTCAATGCATGTTTAAACATTTACGCCACACAACACAAAACTTGCCAGTAAGTTGAAATAATACGATTAATTAAACACATGACATTTCTAGACCAAATACAAACGTTCAAAATAAAAGAAATTCTGTGGATATTCGGTGCGAAGTATATTCATTCGGCACCCTCATCGTCGCTCTTCTCAATGTCGAAATCGGAATAAGGAAAGTAGTGGCGATGATACAGGGGCGAGGCCGAATCAATGCCCACGGCTTCGAGAGCTTCCTCGGTTTGAAGAGCCTTGATCCAGTCGTGCTTGAATCCACGATTTTCGCATCGGTAGACCTCCTCGGCAAGGTCCTGTTTGGTCTTCTCTATCCCGACCTTTAGGCCATCCTGAAACCCCTTTTCATAACCCGAGGTCCGTTTGGTCACTCCCTCCGCAACAACCAATTTAGATTGACCGGCCGCCACCGACGCGCTCTTTTGAACATTCTTCAGCTCCCAAAGCTCACACTCAGCCTTTTCCGCGCGAATCTCCAGACTACGATTCCTTTTGTCCTTTTTCTCACTCTCACGACGTGTTTCCCGCAGACGCATGCCGACTTCGTAAGCAGTAAATAGTCCTTTTACGGCCCCATGTATGCCATCTCGAAATACTTCAAATTCTCGGCGTACAACCATCAATTGTTGGACTTCCAGCGAGAATATCTGTCGAGCGAACTCGATTGCCACATCTGGGTCTTTAATGATAGAATCTGCCTCCGTCATTGGTCTATTCCTCACAAAAACCGCAAAACTCAATGGTCGTGGCATCGCATCAGGCTCAATTTTCGGTCGCGGGCGCGGAGAATTTCCCCGTTGTTCCCTATCCTTTCAGGGCGATCTGTTTCGATGACTAAGGGGCTGCTGTGTTTCCTGATCCTTGGACGTTCTTCTTACCGTGCGCGTAGGCCCGCTACTACGACTCATTGCGGCGTCTGATTCAGTCAATCTTCGTCCCTCCCAAGTTACCTGAACGAAAATAAGTAGGGCCTCTAGCGTGCACCCACCCCATTTATCCTTCAAATGTTTGTAACTCTGCCAAGGCAACGTCAGTAATCCCAAACGTCAACAGTCGGATGACAATTGTCCAGCCCACGAGCTAGGCCAGCTTGCGCCCTGGCTAAGGCAAGGACAGATTTGCCTTACTAATCTGGTCGGCCATGTTTTGGAGCACTAGCGCCGATCCATGTGTGCCTCAGCCAGCCCACGAGTTACGTCCATTCGGCTTCCCAAGCTCGCGCCCTGGCTAAGGCAAGGGCAGATTTACTAATCTGGTCGATCATGTTTTCAAGCGCAAGCGCCGATCCATGTGTGCCTCAGCCAGCCCACGAGTTACGACCATTCGGCTTCCCAAGCTCGCGCCCTGGCTAAGGCAAGGGCAGATTTACTAATCTGGGGGTCGGCCATGTTTTCAAGCGCTAGCGCCGATCCATGTATGCCTCAGCCAGCCCACGAGTTACACCCATTCGGCTTCCCAAGCTCGCGCCCTAGCTAAGGCAAGGGCAGATTTATTGATCTAGTCGGCCATGTTTTCAAGCGCTAGCGCCGATCCATGTGTGCCTCAGCCAGCCCACGAGTTACGCCCATTCGGCTTCCCAAGCTCGCGCCCTGGCTAAGGCAAGGGCAGATTTACTAATCTGATCGACCAAATACCTAAGCTAAGCAGCTGATCTAACCATAACCGAAAGCAATATCATTCATCAACATTTTCCTTAGCCAGTTGTGCACAACTCATAAAATTTTATATACTCAAGTTACCAAACAAAAAGCTACAAGCCTGCATAAAAATGCCTAGCAAAAAACTATGACTGTAGCAACAGATGAAAAATACTAAATTAAAAACTGTAAAAATACATTCAACATCCTAAAAACTATGTCAATCGTCCATATCAACCATTGGAATCAGACTCCAATGGCTCAACATCTACTTGCTCATATGGTATTGGCATAATCAATGAAGCGTTAGCAGCAGCAAGGGCTTTGTGCTAGCCATGTTTGAATCTCCGATTTTCAAACTTGGGGACTTGGTCCACGTACTCGGCGAATCCAGCATTTTTCCCGGCCTTGAATACTTTAGAAGACTCCGAGTCGGCTGCTTCCTTCGCCGCCTTCATTTCAGCCAACTCAGCCTCCAGTTTGGAGATCGCCTTCTGGGCCAATTTGAGCGCATCTTCGCTCGCGTCCGCCTTCTTCTCAGCATCCGATCTCAATTGATCCGCGCAACGAGCCAGCTCCATCTCGGCATTGGCCCTTGAGGCTTCCTTGTTCGCCCTCAAAGCTTTGACCTCAGCCCTTCTCCTCTGGCCTTCAACTTCCTCGTGTAAATGACCAATCTGTTTGATGGCGTCGCAGTTATCCATCCGACGGTCTGCAAAACAAGAATTCAAAACCATAACTTCAACAGTATTTAGATTAAATGAAGCTAAGTTCGAATATGTACCAAAAGTGCCGATTGGGTGGCTAGTGCTGTCACATTCAGATCCGTTTCCACCCGAAAAGCCTCCTTATCAGATGGCAACGACACGGACGTAGCCAAGCTGAATGCGCCTTCTAGATCTTTAAGCGCTGAAGCGCCAGAAGAAACCGGCATGTTTTTTATCATCAGCTGAATAACAAAAGGAACGATCACATCCGATCCCTCTAATCGAGGACGTTTGCCGCCGTGTTCTTTTTAGCCGACCTTAAACCCGGCAGGGCGTTTCTCTGCCTCAACTTCTTGGTCGACCTGCACGATCAATGTAGATTCGGCATCCCGATTTTCCGCCGCCTCCACCTCAACGCGCAAGAACTCTGATTCGCTAACAGGCAGGGAGAATTGAGATTCGGTGGCGGGTGGTACTTCAGACGGAAGGGCCTCCGCTCTTCGCCGTCCAGCTAACCTTTCCGCATTCACCTTCCTGGCAAGTTTTGTCAAGCTTAACCCGACCATGTCTTCGGGGTCTACGGCGGGAACATCCTCTAAGCCGTGAAAAATGCCGTCAAGTGAAAGATCCCCTCTGCCCGAAGTGGATGGGGGATCGACCGAATTCAATACCGCGTCAGACTTGATTTCGGACTGATCTGATTCGATAACATTAGCTACATCCCGCTCCGAATCGGACCCTCCAAAACCAACCTGCCTCAAGTTTTTGAAGTCGTACAAAATAAGAGCGATGAGAGAATCTTCACCCTCCGGAACCGGGATATTTTCTGCCGCCGAGAAGGTCGTATATGTCGGCTTGTAACGAAGCAGAATGTGGGCCGCCCTGCCTTTTTTCTGAAGACTTCGACGACCGAAATATTTGAGCGCAACTTCGATATCCGAAAGAACGGCACCGTTAGTTGAAGAAAGAACTTTCTTCAAATTGCTCCCTGCACAAGCCAAGTCGTAACATTTCAAAGGAGAGGCTTTACAACAAAAACGAACAAATAATAAAAGCGAGAAGGCAATCAGCCACCTGGCTCGCCCCTCCGTCTAGGAATAGGGTCGACGTGATCCTCCCTTCGCCAATTTCCTAGTTACCCTGGACAAGGACCATAACATCATCAACTCGTTTTTCAGAACTGGAAAGCATAGTAATCAGCTGATGGTTGATATCCTTGGCCCTAAGGAAAAAATGCCCGTGTCGAACAGAAGACTTAGCCAAGGCATAACAATGCCGGATAGCTGGAATGCCAAGGTTAATTCTTAGGCGACGGTTGAGCGCTATAACCCCCATTATGATTCTAAAGAAATTCACATTAGGTTGGGAAGGGATTAAACCCCAATGGCGAAGCACAGCCCTAAGAAACGGGTGAAGGGGGAAACAGACTCCACCCTCTGCAATTGACAGAAGAGGAAAGACAATCGTGGTTTTGTCCTCCCTCTCCATATCAAGAGTGCTGTCTGCCACAAGCGACAGAAGGACATCATCAGGAATGGAGAAATGGCATTTAAAGCCAGCAATTCGATCTGACGAGAGGAGGTCTTTTAAATGTTTCGCCATACCTTACAGTTTATGAGAATATGCCAAGGAAGGAATAAACCAGAAAGAGTCTTCGAAGCAAGGAAGGAAAGAACTTACAAAGGACGAAGAGGATATCGGAGAAGAGAGTTTCAGGGACGATTCAAAATGCAATCCAGCGATGAGCATCATAAAATACATACTTGAAAGGACGTCAAAATTTTAAATCGCAATAAACAGACACGTACGAGGGGGCGGGAGGTCGACACGACAACCGAAAGGGGTGCGCTTAGATATCCGCATGAGGATGAGGCCAATCGCCGAATTTTGGCTCCGACTTTTCGAAATTCAAAACCAAGCACTCCAGCCAACTGTCGTCGGTGAAGTGCTTGGGCGGCAATTGTGAGAGCCGAATAAGTAGAACAGTTAGAAGATGCGTACCCTAGAAATTATATACTGTTCGGCTTCATGTTACGTGACTAGGATGCCAAATACGTTAGGAAAGCCGAATAGACGGAGGTCAGTGGCTCTGAATGAATAAAAGGGGAATGGGATAAAAGTAGGCTCAGGGGTCGAGGCCCAAAAAGCAAGTATAAATACAAGAACCACAGATTTAGAAAGGTATGCAAGAATCACTTCACAAAACTTAGTAGACAAGCTATTCTGAGTGTCTGAACTAACTTGTCCGTCGGAGTGCTAATTCCGGCACCCCCGACCGGAGTATTTGTGTCTTTCAGGTGACTAGCTGAGGATCACTAGCGTCTCCCAGGATCTGAAGAGTATTTCCAAAACCACTTCCCCACAAGGATCATGCATATGATTATTAACTAGTTTCTATTTTGGCTTGGAGTACTCGGTAAGCATTTATGTTTTAGCATCCTTGCATGAGTGTAAGTGTTGCCATGATAGCATACTTACCATGTGGTTAGGTGCTTATGTGATATTACTGCCTGAATGCCTGTGGGTGAAGGTTGGATTGCTTGAGTTGGAACAACTCATTGAAATCCGTATTTTAGCCTACTTGCGAGTAGCAAATTTCAAACAATTTTCCGAACAAACGGATATGCAATGCTTTGTTCCAAATTAGGCGATCTAGTCTATACTTTTGTGTTGTGCGCATCACATAGTAAGATTAGCTAATTAATCAGAATAAGAACACATAATGTTTTCAAAACTAAATATCGTGGTTAGTAGTGGCCGATCTTCGGATCGGGCGAACGGGGCTGCTCATAGTTGACCTTCCCCGATCGTACCTAAGTTCCCGAGCCGAGGCAACTTTGGTGATGACGGACACGTGGCCTTAGGCAAACGAGTCAGGGTTTCTTACATTCCCCCATAAAAAATATTTAGGTGGCGACTCTGTATCTGGAAAAGCAGTCCATGTTTGGCACTTCTTTCTAAAAATCTGTTTTCTCAAAACGATTTGCCGGATTTTGACTCTTTGGTTCAGATTTAGAACCGTGACAATTTGAGTCCTGAACTGTAGTGAGCCCAAATGAACGAAACGAGATTTCCCTCCCGAGACGTTCGGGGACGTCTACATGATGCATGTGAGTTCATGCAGTGATTCAGTGATGCATCTGACTTTGTAAATTATATACTTTGTGACTTTTTTCCTCACATGTAGTGATACATGTGACTTTGTGCATCGCAACTTAGATGCTTTGTTTTTTCCTCACATTTCAGAATTCATCTAAGTCACATTAATAGGATCACATGGCAATAGTGTTGACAAACAATTATATAAAGGAGTGAAGTATAATTTACCGAATACAAAAAGAGCAGAAAATGCAAAGAGGAGAAAATGGGATGACTATGAAGTTTCGTTAAGTGAAAATAAGATAAATATAGGCTGTAGTGGCAATCTTCTTTGCATATCAGGTAGCCATTTTATTATTTTGTTTTGTTTGTGTTTTGAACATTGTTTTGGTGAAAAAATCAACGATAGTTTTGTAGGTCGAAGTGAGTTGGAAGGTTGTGTACTTGCACTCTGTTTCATAGTTGTTTATATTTTTTTTTAGGTCTAAACCGCCAGTATCCGGAAGTCCACAGGACCCCAACTAATTCGGTTCGAGCCGGGTAGGACCACAAGGGCGGCAAAGCTCTCCCAACAAGTTTTTAACACAGCTGCGTTCCCAAGTCTCGAACCCGAGATCTTGGTTAAGCTAGCATAGCCCCTTACCAACTAAGCTACGTACTTGTTGGTGTTTCATAGTTGTTTATGAACAGTATTACTTTAAAACAAAGAAAATTAAAGCCGCTATTTCATTTTATGATTTAATTTATAATTTTTTGAAAACACCAATTTGTACTAAAATCGTCAGTTTGAAGTGACTACTTACTGTATTAAAAAAGCAAGCATGAAAAAATTGTTTAATGTGGCGATGTGACAACTCACTGCATTACTGATTAATTTGACAACTGACTACTTGAATATGAAAGGATTGCGTTGTGAAAAGGATGACCTACAATTATGATTTTATCTGACAACCATGTCCGTGACTACATCACAGGTACACAAAGTCACGGGTACTCAGGATTGCATGAAATGAATAAGATAAAATAATATCATGGGGTATCACTTCTTCCATAGTGCCCCAACTCAATTATCGTCACCAGGTCATCTCTACTTAACCCCCAGTATGATGTCTATAAATAGTGCTATCCCCAATATGATATTTGTTCAAGTCATAACAATAGTAATATATCTACAATTACTATTATTATTAATTTTTTTATTTTATGAACAATGTCTTCAAGAGGTGCAGGAAGTTCACGTCGGCAAAGAAATCCGAAAGTGTGGTTGCTACCTCCATTTACTTATGACTACAAGAGCGAAAAGTACTCGAGTCCAAAGGATTATTATGCTGGTATCCGAGCAGAATGGGCGTTTAGGGTAATGGAGCAAGAAGGATTGTTTAATGATTTACGTAACTTTGGGGCACTGGTACCTCATCGTCGTTCATTGACCATGGCTAGACGAAATATGAGTGACTATGAAAAAGCAGTCAGCAGAATTAAGAAGGAGAACAACAGAATATTGATGCAGAGATGTCGACATTTCATGCTTCAACTAGCCACCGAAATGGTAGAAGCAAACAACAGAGATTTGGTAGTGATTGAGAAAAATAATGTCTTAAACAATGAAAAATATATCTCTGACTACTACATGTCAGGTGAGGAATGAGAAATCAAACACCTTTATCTTTCATATATGTTTATATGTTGTGTCGTATCTTCGTTACTGGAGTGTAAGACAATGTTGTTGTTCATCTAACTTACGGATATATTTCAACTATTTGTTATATGAACCTGAAGTTTATGAAATAACTACATTTACAAGTACACATGTCAAGATTCATTACGAATTTCTTTTCCTATTGATAACTCATGTATAAGCATTACAAAGCCATTACACATGCTAGTTGTATGTTTGAAATTATTGTAAACAACTATGCATCAGAGTTGTCACGTCAACTTTTATGACCTGAACAACTATGCATCAACTTGATAGGAGTTGTCACTTCGACTTTTATTTACTACTCAATTTATTGTTATTTCAAAACAAAAAGTAAAAACATAAAAAAAATA
>NW_021027049.1:24434-42034 GCF_004153795.1 Camellia sinensis
CCGACATAACATGCATACAAAACACACATCTCGGCGTAGCCGACTTCTTGCTTGTTACCTACATATATACATAGGGAGGGTGAGCTTGGATACTCAGTGAGTGGTATAAGAAATAAAGGGGTTAAATGAATGATTCCCGAGGTCTTTCAAAACAATACATAATATATCTTGCCAAAACCATACTTATCACAGCTTGTACAAAACATGAGATAAACCTTGTTCATCAAACTTGGTCTTACAAAACTTACGTACTTAACATGCGTCAAATCTTATAACATAACCTCGGCAAGGCCTAAGAGGGGGTAAACAACCCCAAACACAAAAGTGTCCTTAATGAAGTATCTTGAACACAAAAAAAAGAAATTTTTTATGTTATACACAAAGCTCAAAACAGCAAGAAAGATAGGCTAAAAACTTGTGCAAAAACGGGGGGTAAAAGAGGGTTAAAGGCTCACCCTTGTAGACCAGCGAAACCAGCAGCTTCTTGGACAAAAAATCAGTCCCTTAGCCTCTGAAAATGGCCTCCAAGCTCCTTAGGTTGATGATGGAGGTGTTAGGCTAGGGGTTGGTGTGCAAAGGAGCCAAGAACCAAGCAATTTGGAGCTAAAATGGAGGAGATATGGAGAGAGATATATGTATGGAGCCTTAGACCAATTCTTGGAACCTCTTGAATGGAAGGATAGGCTCTATATTTATAGAGCAAGACAAGGTGCCAAGCTTCTTAGAGAAGCTAACAAAAAAAGGGTCAAGGGGGTCAAGCTTCTCTTAGAAGCTTGGAGCAAAAGGGCCAAGAAGGCCAAGCTTCTTGGAGAAGCTACACAAAAGGGCCAAGCTTCTTGGAGAAGCTAGGCAAAGGGTGCAAAAGGTGCAAGCTTCTCTTGGAAGCTAGAAGGGTTCAAGCTTCTTGGAGAAGCTTGGAGCAAAGGGTTCAAAAGGTTCAAGCTTCCTCAAGAAGCTAAAACCAAGGGTTCAAAAGGTTCAAGCTTTTTGGAGAAGCTAGAACCAGGGATTCAAAAGGGTCAAGCTTCCTCAAGAAGCTAAACCAGGGGGTTCAAAAGGTTCAAACCCTCTCAAGAAAAGGCCTCGGCCAGTAAAGGTGGCTAATCGGCCAACAAAGTTGGCCGACCGACCAAAAAATGTACCAACCGACCATCAATAGTGCCGATCGGTCATCACTAATGGCCGATGGCAACAAAACACTGGCCGGTGGCCTCTAGCCATGGCCGGTGATGTGTGGGGATGTCTCATAAGCCATTCCCTGCCCTCCAAAAGCAAAACACAAGTGTTCGGTGCAAAACCAAACACAAAACAGTCGAGTTAAGAGATCCTGAGGCAAGGCGCGTAGCTAAGACCTCCGAGAACTCAAAACGAACACAACCATGGACGATCACCGAGCATTCAAACGGTGACGTCCAAGTCTTGAGGACGGTTAAAAATGGAGTGTCTACACCTTTGCGGGTTTTCAACCTTGCGAGCTCATTTTTTTATAATTTCAAATTTTTCAATGCTCTAACTTTTGCCTAGGTCGCCCTTCCGGGTTTTCGGCCTAGCGAGCCTCTCAGGGGTAATATTTCTTTTAACTTGTCCATGTTGATCGGTTGTGAGAACTCTAGGCCATCTAGGTCCATCAGAACGACAACTCCACCCGACCAGATAAACTTGATGATGTAGGGACCAGTCCAATTGGGTCTGAATTTGCCCCTAGGGTCGTGGATGGGAGCTCGGTTATCCTTGAGCACCAAATCTCCTTCTCTTAGATTCCTGGATTTAACTTTCTTGTTGAAAGCCCGGGCAATTCTGCGCTGATAACCTTAAACATGGTACAGTGCTTTCAGCCTTCTTTCATCAAAGAGCATGAGTTCTTCAAATCTGCTCTGCTGCCAATCTGCTTCGGCTATCTGACAATCGGCCAGCACTCGCAATGACAGAACCTCAATTTCGATAGGAAGAACGGCCTCCATCCCATAAACCAATGGATACGGAGTCGCCCCAGTAGAAGTTCTAATTGAAGTTCGGTAGCCCCACAGAGCAAACGACAACTTATCTGGCCAATCCCGGTAGGTTTCCACCATCTTCTGTAGTATGTGTTTGATATTCTTGTTGGCGGCCTCAACTCCATTGGTCTGCGGCCGGTATGTGGATGACTTATGAAAAGCCACGTTGTATTTTTCCAACAAGTCAATCACTTCCTTCTTGAAGTGGGAACCGTTATCTGAAATTATCTCATTTGGGACTCCGTAGCGACAGATGATGTTGTTTCTGATAAACTTTGCAACGTGCGATGCCTTCAACACCGCGTAAGACTGGGCCTCAACCCACTTCGTGAAATAATCTATCGCGACTAGGATGAACTCATGCCCATTCGACCCCTTCGAAGTGACAGCCCCGATCACATCGATTCCCCAAACCGAAAATGGCCATGCCGAAGTCATATTGTATAGCTTCGACAGCGGAATGTTCATGCAGTTTGCATGGATCTAAAATTTGGGGCATCGCCGAACAAAGCCGATACAATCCTCCTCCATGGTGGACCAATAATAACCTTGTCTGAGGATCTTTCGCGTTAGCATTACCACATTCATATGCGCACCGCATTCCCCTCCATGGATGGCCTCCATCAGGCATTTTGATTCTTCAGCTTCAACGCACAGCTTATGCATTCTCAGATGACCTCTCTTGTACAATTTACCTCCGCAGATGATGAACTGAACGGCCATTCTTCTGATTACCCTTTTATCCTTGGCATTTACCCCTGGTGGATATGCTTTCTTCTCCATGAAATTCCAAATATCTTAATACCAGGGGTTCTCATCTTGAACCTCATCTATAGCGGCAATCGACTCGTAAGCTGGCACAAATTTCTGGTCGATAATGACTGGACGCATCCGGACTCTAAACGGGATGTCTATCATGGAAGATAGAGTTGCTAGTGAATCTGTGAACCTGTTGTTTTCTCTTAGTAGATGAGTGAAGTTTAGCTTCTCAAACCGAGGAACCAGCAGGTCCAAGGTCTGATGGTACATTATCATCTTTTCTTCTTTGACTTTCCAATCCCCCTTAGCTTGGGATACAACAAGGTTCGAGTCCCCAATGACGTCCAACCGTCTTGCCTCTAGTTCCAGGGCTGCTTCTAGACCGGCAATGCATGCCTCATATTCTACTTCGTTGTTTGAGACTTTAAATCGGAGTTTAAATGCTAAACGGATACGGGAATGGTCAGGTGCTATCAGCAACACCCCTATCCCATACCCATACTAGTTTGACGCTCTGTCAAAGTACATCGTCCAAGTTTCGTCTTCGATACGCAAAATGGCCTCATCTGGGAATAAATACTCAACTGCTTCACCTCCTTCCACGGGATGATCGGCTAAGAATTCTGCTTCTGCCCTTCCCTTGACTGACTTGCGCGTTACATATTTTAGATCAAATTCGGAAAGCAACAGCAACCAATGAGCTAGCCTACCCGTAGGCACCGATTTCTCGAAAAGATATTTGATGGGATCTAGTCGTGAAACCAACATTATGGAGTGAGCTAACAGGTAGTGCCGCAGCTTCCTGGTAGCCCATATCAAAGCTAGGCAAGCCTTCTCCAACGATGTGTAGCAAGTCTCATACTCTAATATCTTCTTGCTCAGATAGTAAACGGCTCTTTCCACTTTGTCCTCTGATTCTTGCGCGAGCATACAACCCATTGTAGTCTCGGTTACTGAAAGATACAAAATCAACGGCTTCCCCGGCAGAGGTGGTGACAACACGGGTAGGTTCAGTAAGTATTCCTTGATCTGTTCAAAAGCTGCTTGGCATCGGCCGTCCCATTGGAACTTGTTTCCTTTCTTCAGGAGACCAAAGAGTGGTTCACAAGTCAAGGTTAATTTTGAGATAAACCGTCTTATGAATTGTACTTTACCCAGAAAGCCTCGCACCTTCTTTTCAGTTCTTGGTGGTGGCATTTCTAGGATGGCCTTGATTTTGGAAGGGTCGACTTCGATACCTCTCTGTGTAATCAGAAACCCCAACATTTTCCCTGCTATGACACCGAATGTACACTTCTGGGGATTCAGCCGCAACCAAAATGCTCTGATCCTTTGGAAGAACTTTTGCAAGGCGGTGTAGTGGCCCTCTCTTTCTTTGGACTTGACAATCATGTTGTCCACGTATACCTCAACCTCTTTGTGGATCATGTCCTGTAATATCGTGGTCGCGGCCCGTTGATATGTTGCTCCAGCATTCTTCAACCCAAACGGCATTACTCTGTAGCAGTATGTCCCCCTCGGGGTAGTGAAAGCAGTCTTCTCCCGATCTTCAGGTGCCATCACTATCTGATTGTAGCCTGAGAAGCCATCCATGAATGAAAGCAAAGCATGCCCCGCTGTGAAGTCTACTAACTCATTGATATGCGGTAAAAGAAAGTCGTCCTTTGGACTAGCTTTATTCAAGTCCCTAAAATCCACGCATACTTGGATCTTACCATCCTTCTTCGATACCGGAACAATGTTGGCCAACCAAGTTG
This sequence comes from Camellia sinensis, assembly GCF_004153795.1. Lineage (NCBI taxonomy): Eukaryota > Viridiplantae > Streptophyta > Magnoliopsida > Ericales > Theaceae > Camellia > Camellia sinensis. Next base: position 28,945 of record NW_021027049.1, read on the forward strand.
GGTATTCGGATACCAGCAGGAACCCTGCGTCAATTTGCTTGGTGACCTCTTCCTTAATCTTGAGAGCCCAGTCCGGGCAGATCCTTCTGAGTTTCTATTTAACGGGTCGGGCCTCGGGGTCAAGAGGGATCCGGTGCTGTACAATCTCAGGATCGATTCCAGGCATGTCTTCGTAGGACCATGCGAAAACATCTTTGAAATCTTTTAATAAAGTGACTAAGCGCTCGCGTTCCTCCGAAGACAACGTGGACCCGATCTGGACCAACCGCGGGTCCTTCTCAGTACTAATATTCACAGTAGTGATTTCATCCATTAAGGGTTTAACAAATCTTTCCTGCTCTTGATCAATTAATCGTTGCAAAACCGGAGGAATTTCTCCCTCTTCGTTTTCGTCAAAATTTTGAAAGTCCTGATTTAAGCAATAAATCAAAGGCACAGAAAACTACTCGGAAACCACATCCACATTATTCTCATTAAGTACTTCCAAACTGTCTGATTCTTCTGTTACAACAGACTCAAAGAAGAAAGAAAAAGACGACCTGGACAGGACTGTGGCATCCGGGTTGTCACCCCCAGGAATACCGGACTCAGACTCAGTCGAGTTAGAACCTGATTCCGACTCAACAGATTCGGTGGAATCAGATTCCGGCTCACTACCTGACCCGGTGCTGCTTGATAAAAATCCCTCCTCGTACTGCCAGATAGGAGAGGGTGCGATGGATGCATCCAAAATATTTTACGGTAGGCCCGCAACTATTTCATTCCCGATCACGGACACCCAGAAGTTATCCCCCAAGCACTTATGTTCGATAGGAGGATCTGAAAGTAGACAAGCCAGTGCTACCCCCATTTCAATTTCAGTACTCTCAGAATCCACATTTTTACACTACTCAGCCTTAGCTAACGGGTCTGTCTGCTCCTCGGCAACGTCATCCTCGGATAACTGTAGGTCAAAGAAAATCTCAAACCCTGGCACACGGCGCTTCTCTTCGTTTATCCACGGCTCTGGGAAGTCACAAAATGGAAAGTCCTCCCCCTCCCGGACAAAGCGTCCGTTCAGGGTACCCTGGATGGGTCAGTGCGTTAGCTCAAAAGGCTTCCCCGCTTGCTTCGCTTTGGCCCTCCCAGCCATCTCCTTACCTTTCCTTATCCAATCCTCTTTGGTGGGCAAATAACCCAAGCCAAAGGTGTGTGGGTTGTGTGGCACTTCGGCCAATGCTGCGACGCCTTTCCGGCCGCTTTTTCCCAATCCCATTCCGGGGATGTGTTGTAACTCGTTCATGAGGTAGACGGATTGAGCACTGATGTACACCCCCTCATTCACAGCCATAATATTCTGTACCACTCGAGCCTCAGCCAAAGTGAACCCTGATAAGAACACACCCTCAGTACCATGCTCGATTTCCAAGACAGGTGTGGACACTTCCGGCGGCGGATGGATTGATGAATTCCCGAAGACAATAGCCACCCCCTTCCCGTGAGGGTACTTAAACATCTGATGTAAAGTGGAAGAGACTGCCCTGACATGGTGCAACCACGGTCGCCCCAAAAGTAGGTATGGCTACTCCCTTCCCATGGGGGTATTTCACCATCTGATGCAAGGTGGACGAAACTGCCTTTACTTGGTGCAACCACGGCCGCCCCAACAGTAGATTGAAGGTCGCAGGAACTTCTAAGACGTGAAAGTCTACCTCACGCTGTCCCAGCCCAACCTTGGTCTGAATTTTTACTGTCCCCATTACTTCTCTACTTGTGTTATCATACGCCCTTATCACATGGGCTGTCAGCGCAAAATCCACGGTCTTTAAACCGATTGCATATGCAGTTCTTGCCGGGCACACATTGATGGCGGACCCCGTGACGACAAGCACCACGGGTATCCATTTGTTTCTACACTCCACAGAGATGTAGAGTGGCTTGTTATGATTCGCACCCTCAGGTGGCAACTCTTTGTCGGAGAAAGTCAACATCGGGGTAGCCCCTCCCGGAAAAACTAAGCCCACCAGCTGTTTGGGCGTGGTGTCTATTGAGAGCTTGGCCTTGTCCATGGCCGATAAGACAGCTTGTCGATGCACTCGCGATGCCATAAGCATTCCCCAGATGGAGATGTCTGCCTGAATCTTTTTCAACTGCTTCAATACCGCCTCTTCTTCGAGTTGCTTCTCTTTCTGTTTCTCTGCCTCCTTATCTTTCCCAGACGCCTCTGGCTGATCTAGATGTGGGGGCTTGAAATACCGCCCGCTTCTAGTCATATGATCGACTTCGCCGATGTACCAGGTATCGTCGAGCTGGTTACTCCCCCAATCTTCATCCGTGTGGGCAAGACATAGATCATCGTCCTCCCACCACATTCCGTCAGCAGCCAACAGACACCTGTTCGGCTCCGGTATAATTATATTCGCAGTACTTTCCGTCCAGATGTTCGCAGCATTCTCTATCTTTGTGCACACAGCACTTTCAGTCCCCTCAGGGGCCTTAGCTTTCCTAATTCTCTCAGAATCCCCGAACCTTTCTTGTTCCAACTGCGTTAGTACAGTTGGTTGTTCAACACTTCCCGCATTCACAATGCCCAAGTCCTGAGCGAAATTCTTAGCACCGGCGCTCTCCGGCGATGCATCCTGATTTCCGGCCCTTCCGGCCACAAATGATGTTCTTACCCCTGCCGGGCCCCGTTCCAACTGAGTTTCGTCGACAACATCTGGTAGGTTATCAAGCCACCCGGTGACCTCTGCTAATTCCTCAAAATCAGACCAATTGACTACCATGCCCTCTGGATCTTGTTCATCGAAAAATTGGAGGTTAGCAAAATCCCCTTCCATGGCTGCCAAGTCCTCTGATCTCTGATCAAATCTCTCCCCCTGTATCACACAAAGCTCTGCCTTTTCTGGAAATTCCACACTTGATCTATCCTGGCCTACCAACAAAATGTAGTCACTCGGACTGTACATCTCTCCGAAAAAACTCCCAGATTCCTCAGATTCTGACTCAACAATCCCATTCTCCTCTGAAATCTCCCCTGTTCTATCTTCGATAGTCACCACCATTGGTTTGGGTTGGGTTCTGGAGATGTCCAACATGCACAAGTTAGTGCAATTAGGAAGGAGCACCTCCGGCTTGGGTAGGTGGGATGGGGTGATATATATGCTAGGATCGTAAGACACAACCTCAGTCTGGATAAAGTTGATTCTTTTGGGAGGTGGAGCTTGGTGGTGCGGTGGGAGAGGGTTTGTTGTGACATTGGGTTTTTCGGAAGGCACAATCACCCCATTATCAATGAGATCTTGAATCTCATGATGTAATCGGAAGCATTGGTCAATGTCATGACCGTGCTGCTGGTGAAATGCGCAATATTTGGCTGGGTTGTGGGTAGGGGGAAGTTTTTCCGGTAGTGGCCGTAGCTCTAGGGGCCTCAAGTGCCCTTTTCTGATTAAAACCTCCAGAGCTTTGGACAGGGGCATATATAGTGGGGCGAAGGTTCCCATTATCAATGAGATCTTGAATCTCATGATGTAATCGGAAGCATTGGTCGATGTCATGACCGTGCTGCTGGTGAAATGCGCAATATTTGGCTGGGTTGTGGGTAGGGGGAAGTTTTTCCTGTAATGACCGCAGCTCTAGGGGCCTCAAGTGCCCTTTTCTGATTAAAACCCCCAGAGCTTTGGACAGGGGCATATATAGTGGGGCGAAGGTTCTTTGGTTTTTGGGTTGGTATTTGGTTGTTTGTGGGTTACTTCCGGACACACCGGAGAATGGCGTAGCTGCCATGGTTCTCGGAGGGGTGTTGGTGGTGACCATGCTCACTTCTGAGGCTCTTGTGGTAGCAACGCCACTCGGGCCTGCATTGGTGTTACGGTTGAAAGTTCTCCTGGGTTGCTCTCTATCATTGTCAATCAAGCCCTACTTCAAGGCATCCTCAATCTGTACTCCTATCTCATGTAGATCTGAAAAGGTAGGGAAGGGGAGCACGATCATTTTCTGCATCAGCTTAGGCTGGAGATTGCGCACAATCATCCGAATTTGATCTTTATCGGTGTAGACGTCCCCGAACGCCCCGGGAGGATGAGTCCCACGTTCCGTTCATTTGTGGGTCTACTACAGTTCGGACTCAAATTGTCACGGTTCTTAATCTAAACCAAAGAGTCCAAATCCGGCAAATCGTTTTGAGAAAACAGATTTTTAGAAAAGAAGTGCCAAACATGGACTGCTTTGCCAGATACAGAGTCGCCACCTAAATATTTTATTTTGGGGAAATTTAGGAAACCCTGACTCGTTTGCCTAAGGCCACGTGTCCGTCATCACCAAAGTTGCCTCGGCTCGGGAACTTGGGTACGATTGGGGAAGGTCACTTCGTGAGCACCCCCGCTCGCCCGATCAAAGATCGGCCTCTACTAACCATGATATATATTTTTGAAAACTTTGTGTGTCCTTAAACCAGTTATTAGCCTAGGTTACTATGTGATGCACACAACATATAAGTATAGACTGAGTTGCCTGAATTGCAACAAAACATTTCATGTTTGTTTATTTGTTATCCCAATTTAGTTAATTCAACCTCCATCCACAGGCATTCAAGCAGTTATATCACATAAGCAGCTAGCCTCATGGTAATCATGCTATTATGGCAACACTCACATGCATGCGGTATGCTAAAGCATAAATGCTTACCGAGTACTCCAAGCCAGAACAGAAGCTAGTTAGTAATCATGTGCATGATCCTAGTTCATCTTGAGATGGCTAATGCAACACACGCAAGATGCAACTACAATAGCCTCGGCTATCCTAAAGATGGCATGTGAAATGCTGCAACTAACAGGTATTCAACTTGGAATTGAAATACAAGTGCAGTTAGTATGATGTACCGAGCCCGGTGCATGTTAGACAAAGGTATGGATGCACGCATGCATAGCATAAGGTATGCTAATTTAAATATGTCCTAATACTAACCATCAAAAGCAGGTAAGTAAAAGGGAGAAAGAAGTGGGGGATTGGAAGACATGCACACACGCACCCACACTTATTACAAATTAGCCCTCACTCGGAGAGACCGAAAGAATAATACAATTTAACTAACTAACAAGCTAATTAAATATTACAGACCACCTAATTAATTAAGCAAATTAATTAATCTAATTTAAGCAATAAACAGCCTCGGGAAGAGGGTCCGATGCGATGCGTGCTCGATTCCGATCGGAAGTCACTGCCATGCACAAGCTGCCTCTGTTTTCCCTGCTCTGCTCCTCTGAAAACTACCAAAGTCCCAGGGTTGCTTCTTTGAGTGCTGTGGGACACCACCGGCTGAGGGGGAACACCACCGGCCAAGGGAAATGGTCACCGACCACAAATTGATCCATCGGCCAACAATGGATGGCCGGTCGGCACTGTATTTAGTCGACTGGCCAAAACTTCCTGCAGAATCTGTTTTTGACAGCAGCAGAGGGCAAAACATAGCATGGCAATGCATTTCAAACAATGTATGCACCAATCACACCCCTTATCATATTCATGACTCAAAGGGATATGATTCTCGATTCTCGGACCACCAATCGCACATTTCCATGCATGATGGCCCAAGGAACCAAGTATGCATTTTGATATGGAATGCAATGCACATAATCAAGCAAAGGCGGCTCAACCTCTATCATACTCAACTCAAGAGGTGAAGCATGCATGCCAATGCAATGCGTCCTAGGTATGGAGGCTAGTATGCAACATGGCAATGCAATGTGTAATGTAGGTTAGGCACACAACCTAAGTAAAGAAGCATGTAAGGCATGAAACAATGCGACCTACAAGTATGCAAGACACAATATGGATGTTTAAGCATGCAAGCAAGCATGTGACTTCATTCAATCATGCAACAACACACAAGATGAGCATGCAACAACATGCAAAGGGGTGGACTTAAACTAATTTGGACAGCCCTCTACTAGGTCCAAAACAGTGGCCAAAGTGCTCAAAATGAGGGACAAATGGCATGCAAACATGCATGCACACAAGGACCAACACTTAGGCATATAAGAACAACTCTCAAGCACACTTAAGAGGATGCGAACATGGACTAATGGCATGCATTGTAAGCTCTGAAAATCATGTCATGAAAGGTGCCAAACCAAGTCAATAAGACAAGCTAAGCATGCGACAAATGGTTCAAGATTCAAGGCAAGCCCAAGGGGGATTGAACTACACTTAATGCAACCACACATGGCATGAATTAAATGACCAAAACCAAAGTCTTAGCATGCTAAGACAAGGCCAAAAGACCACGTAGATGGCATCTAAATGACTTACACATGGAAGCATACACAATGAACAAACATGGAGCATAGGACACAACCTCTTGAAGCATCAAAGGGGGCCATGAAATGCAAGCATACAAGCATGCTGAGTGGACTGAAATGACATGGAAAAAGGTTCCAACTCACTAAATCAAAGCAAATAAAGCATGCTCCACACTCACACACCCAAGGCTAACAAGCCAAAATGCAAAGCGGCTATACCAAGCATGTCATGGTCGACCAAAGCAACCAAAAACAAAACTTAAGCATGCTAAAACAAGTACAAAAGCTTCACAAAGCTAAGCATAAATCATGCTATAACAAGGGTCTACACCTAAAGCATGTTAAGGCAAAAATGTGGCATTACAAGACATGTATGCAAGGCATGCAAGGTGTGTCCAAACCAATGCAAAACAGAGTTATGACATGCCAAAATACTACCAAAAACATGCTGAAGAGGAGCCAAATCATGCTTGAGAAACATGTCACTTTGGTGAGCCTCAAGTAGGATCACACTACAAGTATTAGAAGCATGCAAGGGGTGACCAAACCAAGCAAAAACAGAGTCAAGGCAGGTCTAAAAAGTCACAAAAACATGCTCAAACAAGGGCTCAAGAAGATGGAAACACATGCTCATTTGGTGAGCCATTAACACAAACCGACAAAAGCAAGGGAGGGGGTACAACCCCCACCCATTTGGGACCTCAAAACCCCATCCCCACCACTGAAATTCCTCTAGAATTCAGTGGTTAAAGGGCCAAGAAAAGACCAGCTCGGAGGTCAACAAAAGTGGCCCAAAACAAGGCAAAACAAAGCTCAAAAGGGGGTAGATCACCCCCAACACCAAAATGACCTAAACAAACATGTTAGGACTTAAAACAGACTTTTTTTTAGTTGATGAGTAGTCTAACGCATGAAAATATTCCAAAAACAAGCTATGAACAAGGCTAAAAGGAGATAAAAGCTCACCCTTGAAGACAGCAGCAAATCAGCCGCACTATTTGACCAAAAAATGCTTCAATCACCCCAAAATCACCTCAAGGACCTCAGCCTCAATAAGGAGAGAGATCTAGTGTTTGTGTGCCAAAAGTGCAAAGAAAAGCACTTTGAGCACAAACAAGCGCTAAACCTTAGAGAGAGAGCATAAAATTAGAGAGAGTGAGAATTTTCTCACAATTGTATATCTCTCCCTTTAATAGTGACAGAGTTGATTGATAATATGACTGCAGTCCTCAGAACACCCAGATCCAGGTATGACTGTGGTCGTATGGCCTAGAATGACCTTGCCAGTGTCTACAGAGATATCTTGAAAAACCACACTTGCCATCCGGCCAATCTAAAGGGCGACCGGCAGTTAGATACTGCCGCGGGCCATACATTTGCCGATGAAATCAGTGGCCGGGGCAGGAGGCTGTTCTGGACAGGCCTCCCCTTCCCTCAAACACATCCACAAGCTTCTTGGGCAAAACCAACACAAAACAAGTAAGTTAAGAGACTCTAAGCAACCGCGCAGCAAGACGTTTCGAAAACTCAAACGAACACACAAGCAGATCACCGAGTGTTCAATATGGTGACGTCCTAAGTCTGAGGACGTCCTAAAAATGTGGGCTACAGTTTGCCCTCTTACAGAAACTTCGGAAGTCATACAGATACTGGTAGCTGAATGTTCAAGTCGAGACACCCATTTTTTGAAAATGCCGAAGACTTAGACAAACATACATAAACAATAAGGTATTGCGCCTGCAGGATGGGCAAAATTGCATTAAGACAATGCAAGACCCGAACATTAACTTATAGATCAGGCAATAAAGTCTTAACGATAGCATTAATGCGACAGTTTTTAAGTCTAGCATACACAAATACTACACTTATGCAGAAAGGATGTTAAGAGAATTAGCATATCTCGATACGTCTTCACTTTCAGAGTAATACTTAGTAGCTCGGTTCGTCTATTGCTACCATGCCTCAATATGAACCATACATACAATATCGTGTCCTGTCAAAGATAATCAAACTTTAACAGTACAATATTGTTCTAGCAACTCATGCCTAATATATGCAATCGAAAGTGTCTTGACATATTGCATAGGTCGAGAGCCTTCCTTTTACAACTTGCTATGAAGCACAAACACATTAAGTAAAAACACGTGATCAACGGCACAATGTGTATGAATGAATTTTAACACATGTAAGTAAAACATGCTTCTACGCCAAGCAATGTGTATTAGTAACTGAAATTGAACTAATGTAATTATAGCCATGCTTGTTCTATGCAAGCAATGTGTATAAATAGGTGAATTGATAATTGACACATGTTAGTAAAGTTAACGTGCGGTCTACGCAACTAATTGTGTATAAAAATGAATGAACTTGAACACGGTAATAAAGCATGCGTCTACGCAAGCAATGTGTATAAAAAGGAACTGAACAATGTAATAAAGCATGCGTCTTTTTACGCAAGCAATGTGTATAGAAAGGAACCTTGAACACAGTAGGTAAAGCATGGCGTCTACGCAAGCAACTGTGTATAAAAAGAACTTGAACACATTGTAAGTAAAGCATGCGTCTAGCAAGCAATGTGTATAGAAACTTGAAATTGAACACATGTAAGTAAAGCGTGTGGTCTACGCAAGCAATGTGTATAAAAAGGAACTTGAACACATGTAAGTAAAGCATGCGGTCTACGCAAGCAATGTGTATAAAAAGGAACTTGAAATTGGACAAAGGTAAGCTATCCAAGATGTCGAAATACAAAGTACTGCAATATATTGTAATTGAAGTGATTTGTGGAGTTCACAAGATACACAAAGGATACGGGAGGGGATTCTCCCCGCGCGCACGGAGCATTGCTCATAGCAAACACAATTTGAGGTCAACTCGGAGGTCTACGGACGTTTCAAAGATGTACTTCCTTGCACTGCCTTGAGAAACTTGAGGTGCCAGACCAAACAATGGATCCCAACAAAGGCGCGAGAGACGTATTGACCTCAAGGGATGGGTTACCGGTATCAACTCTGATACTTTGCTGCCCTACTCTCTTTTGCTTTACTTTCCTTTTTACTAGTAGTTAAGCACATTACACTGCCTCAAGCAGGGTTTGTTATCATTTTTTCAAAACTGTGTATTTTAGCAAAACACATGATGGAAATGAAACTGCTATTTTTGTTCAACAGGGTGTTACATTTGTGCTTTCTATGTATCGCATCGCATGGGATCACATAACAATGTGAATGAAATTTGTTTGAAAATAGAGTGTTCGCATCGTAATAATCAGGTAGTGAACCCATTTACAACTCGATAAGCAAAACAGAGAGACTCGATACAACCCAACAAGTGCGAGTACAACCCGATAAGCAAATCAAAGACCTAAAGGGAGTGAAACATAACTCGATAAGCAAATATACGACAACTCGATAAGCAAATAGGCATGATTCCGCAAGAATCGATCACCGGAGGGCATTGGAGGTGGTAGAATTCCCCAATCCTCAGCATAAACAGTTCATAGAACAAGGAGGAAGACCACCGGCCAGGGGTAGAGGCCATCGGCCATGATAACTTGTCACCGGCCAAAAGTGGTGGCCGGTCGGCACTACATTTGGCCGGCCGGTTATAAATTTCTGGGACCACCAGAACTTTGACATCTGTCCTCCACTCACACCTTATCTCCTACAAAAGGCCTCAGCTTCGTAGTTCTACTCAATTCAACACTGATTAGCTCGAAATGGAGGGATTTCTTGCCCAGAATCTCTCGTCCTGGATTAACAACTTGGATGGCTCGGAAAAGCTGAATTTCCGGGGTTTCGGCATAAACCCATTATTCACTCTGGGTCGTACCCCGTTACACCTCCCGTTTCTCCATGTGGCGGCAAGGTTTTGGAATCCGGTGACACATGTCTTTAGCTTTAGCGGGCAAGAAGTGTGTCCTACCTTTGAAGATTTCTGAGTCTTACTGGAATCTGAGCGTGACGAGGAGATCCTGCCTCATCTTAATTTTGGCCATGCCCAAACCTTAGGGCGAATGTGTGGACTCACTATGCGTGACGCTCGGTCTCTGATTTATGACGGAATGCTGGACATTCCCAGTTTGATCTATCGGTTTTCTGATGCCGGCGATCGCAACGACCATCATTGGCAAGGCTTCCGACGACACGCCCTCTGTTTGTGCATGCTATCTCATTTTCTGTTTGTCTCAGGCTCCGTTCGATTGATCGAGGTTACCTAGGGCTTGAAAGAGGGCAAGAGTTACATTGTCATGACTCTGGCTGAGACGTTGATGGGGTTAGACGCCTTTTATCGTCGAGAGACGACCAGATTTGGGGTTAGACGCCTTTTATCGTCGAGAGACGACCAGATTTGCGGGGAGTCCACTATTGTTGCAGGTAAAATTTCCCACCCAATCTCACATGTGTACTACTCACGCCGCTCGGCCCTCAAATTCGTTTTCTCACAAAACCCTTTTCTCACTTTTTCTCTCATCGTACATCTCTCTATTCTTTATTCTCTCATTTTTCATCCCTTCCCAGGTGTGGTTGATGGACAAGTTGCAGGTTGTGGACTCTTGCCCAGCATACTAAACTCGCGGCTACTTCTTCAGGCAACGTCTGGTCGACGCCCTTGATGAGGGTTGGTGGTTTGACAGGATGTGCAATTTATCTGCCGACGTTATTGCTTGGCGGTGCCCTTGGCTCAATCTACCGGCAATGGGCTACAGCATGTCCCGACAGATTGGGATTCAGTTGATTGGCTTTACTCACTGTGTGTTCTATTTCCCATTCCTGTTCCGACGCCAGTTCGGCCATGACCAGATTTACCCCGCAGAGGGGATAGAATATCCTGCTGCCTTTCCGTTTCGAGGTGCACAACTTGTTCGGCAGGCCACAGCGTGGAGGACAAGAGAACTCCTGGCCCCCGCTCCTACTTTCAGTTGTACTTTGTCTGATGAGTGCATAGATTAGCTTAATGAGGAGGCACATATCGGGCCCAGCTTGGCACCGGGGGCTTCGACCAGCTCTAGGAGGGGGCGCAGGAACACCTGACTTGACTATGCCCCGGATTTATTGCTTTATTCGTACTTTCAAGTTTTCCTTATGAATGTAATAAAAATAACTTCAATTTGTATGCAAGAGCAGGAGGACTCTGTACTGAAATTAATGAACTTGAAGGTTGTGGTACTGAAAATTTCCCGTTTTGGTCCAGAGATGGTCTTAGTTGTAAAAATATTAATTTGAACAAAGTCAACTTTTATCAAAACTTTTCAAAACTATTTTCGATATGGATCAGAACTGGACACGCCTGAGATCTGTCACTGAGATGCACAAACCCCGGATCCCAGCAACTGGAAAGTTGCCTCTAGTCTACCAAGCACTGCACCGGAGATCATAACTGAGCTCTTGGATGCTGAATAGACAAAGATGGCCCAAGACGATCAAATGGACAAAGTTGATCGGGGAAAAGTTTATGGCTAAACTTCAGGATGAAGTTGCCTACGTATCCCAAAGATGGGAATCAAGCCTTACATAGTTCAGGCTTGGGTTCACTCGATTATTTTCACTCTCCTTTTGCGCTCTAACTTTTTGCCAAAGCCGCCCTTTGCGGGTTTTCAACCTTGCGAGCTCAGTTTTTATATTTTCCAATTTTTCAATGCTCTAACTTTTGCCTAGGTCACCCTTTCGGGTTTTCGGCCTAGCGAGCCTCTCAGGGGTAATATTTCTTCAATTTGTCCATGTTGATCGGTTGGGAGAACTCTAGGCCATCTAGGTCCATCAGAACGACAGCCTCACCTGACCAAATAGACTTAATGATGTAGAGACCAATCCAATTGGGTCTGAACTTGCCCCTTGGGTCATGGATGGGAGCTCGGTTATCCTTGAGTACCAAATCTCCTTCTTTCAGATTACTGGACTTAACCTTCTTGTTGAAAGCCCGGGAAATTCTGCACTGATAACTTTGAACATGGTACAGTGCTTTCAGTCTTCTTTCATCAAAGAGCATGAGTTCCTCGAATCTGCTCTGCTGCCAATCTGCTTCGGCTATTTGACACTCAGCCAATACTCGCAATAACGGAACCTCAATTTCGATAGGTAGAACGACCTCTATCCCATAGACTAATGAATACGGAGTCACACACATATGTTATCTTGGCATGTTTTACTTTGCTCAATTCTTGTTTACTCATTTAGCTTACCAATTAGTCCATTAACCGGTTAAGTTCAATGTTTAAAGTCCTCTAATTTGAAAGATGACCTAAGTTTCGAGTGCCTTGAGCATGAAGAAAGTATCATGCTATTGGTTAGTAGAAATCCTCGAGGGAGGATTCAAACCATTAGACATGAATGCCTAAAGTTCATGCTCAAGCCAACAAGGGGCTTAAGGCCACTTTCAAGGTGAATGAAATTTTAAAACAATGGAGTGCAATGACACATATTTCAGCACTGAGATAGCATGCTAAGTGACTAAAAAAACAATGCAAACAACTCATGTTATACATGTTGAATGGCTCAAATACCGAAACTAGTGAAGTGCATTACACTAGAGGTATGCAACGCAATGCCCAAATGAACAAACCAACCCCAAATAGTCCCTATGCAGGCCCAAAACAGTGGCAAAATGGACTAAGATGATGGCTTAAAATGCACAAAAATGAAGCTCATGCAATAGCCCATAAATGAGGTATACAAGCACAACTCTCAAACGCATTTAAAGAGTAGAAACGCTCTTATTCCGGTTATTAACCTAGAATTACTATGTGATGCGCACAGCATATAAGTATAGACTAGATTGCAAGAATTGGAACAAAACATCTCATGTTCGTTTTA
>NW_021027049.1:53378-155356 GCF_004153795.1 Camellia sinensis
CCTATTTGTCAGGAGCTAGTTTCACTAAGCACGTAGCAGTTTTCAAAACAAACTAACATCAGGGTAAGAACCTGTCCTAGTTTGGAATAGTCACTATGGATTTCGATATCACTAGTCGAATGTTCGAAAAGGGTCCGGGTTAAACCGGGGTTGTGTTCCCATACTGTCAGAAGCCCACAACCGGTCAGCCTTAGGGATATGGCATGCTTGACAAAGTCAAGCCTCCTGGCAACGTTCAGAAATGCAGATGGCAAACACAGGGTTCTAGGCGCACCAATGCACATGCAATGCAGAAGACACAATAAATGAAATCAAAACAGGATATCATGAGTTTGAGTCAAGCTCTCTAAACTCCCCACAGAGTGAAGTCCCAGAAATCTTAGACGCCCACACCCCGGGAACGATGAGTCCCACGTTCCGTTCATTGTGGGCTACTACATCGCGACTCAAAATGTCACGGTTCTAATCTAAACCAAAGAGTCCAAATCGGCAAATCTTTGAGAAAAACAATTTTAAGAAAAGAAGTGACCAAACAGGACTGCTTGCCAGATACAGATCGCCACGCTAAATATTTGGATGGGGGAATTTAGGGAACCCGACTCGTGCAAAGCCACGTTGTCTGTTTCATCACCAAAGTTGCCTCGGCTCGGAGCTGGTACGATTGCGGCAGGGTCAGCTATGAGCACCCCCTCCTCGCCCGATCCGAAGATCGCCTCATACTAAACCGTGATATCCGTTTTTGAAATCTTATGATCTTTTATTCCATTATTAAGCTGAATACTATGTGATGCACACAGGCAAACAAGGTATAGACCAAATCGCCAATTGAACGAAACATTTCATGCTTCTGTTGAAAATGTTCTACTCGCCAAGTAGCGCTAAAAAAAGTAATTCGCCACCCTCAAGGTGGGCCTAGAAAAGATGATTTGCCACTATATAGTGGCTTAAAAAACTCACAATTTTATCGTTATCCCCAATTAGTTAATTCAACCTCCATCCCACAGGCATTCAAGCATTTTATATGCACATAAGTAGCAGCCTCATGGGTAATCATGCTATATATAGCAACACTTCACATGCATGCGGTATGTGTGCTAAATGCAAAATGCTTACCGAAACTCCAAGCTAGAACAGAAGCTAGTTAGTATCATGTGCATATCCTAGTCATGTTGAGACTGACTAATGCAACACACGCAAATGAAACTACAATAGCCTCGGCTATCCTAAAGTATGGCATGTGAAATGCCTATGCAACTAACAGGTATTCAACTTGATTGAAAATTACAAGTGCAGTTAGTATGATGTACCGAGCCCGGTGCATGTAGGACAAAGTATGGATGGCACGCTATGCATAGCCATAAGTATGCTAATTTAAATACTGCCCTAATACTAACCATCAAAAGCAGGTAAGTAAAAGGAGAAAAGAAAGTGGGGATTTGAAAAACAGCACACACGCACCCAACACTTATCTACAAATTAGCCCCACTCGGAGAAACCGAAAGAATAATACAATTTAACTAACTAACAAGCTAATTAAATATTACAGACCACCAATAATTAAGCAAATTTAATATTCTAATTTAAGAAATAAACAGCCTCGGGGAGAGGGTCCGATCGATGCGCTGCTCTGATTCCGCTCGTAAAGTCACTTCCAATTGCACAAGTGCCTCTTGTTCCCTACTCTGCTCCTCTGAAACTGCCAATCCCAGGTTGCCTCTTTGAGTGCTGTGGGACACCCACGGCTGAGGGGAACACCACCGGCCAAGGGAAATGGTCACCAACCACAAATTGATCCATCGCCAACAATGGATGGCCGGCGGCATGTATTTAGTCGCTGGCCAAAACTTCCGCAGAATCTATTTTGACAGCAGCAGAGGGCAAAACATAGCATGGGCAATGCATTTCAAGCAATGTATGCACCAATCACACCCCTATCATATTCATGACTCAAAGGGATATGATTCTCGATTCTCGGACCACCAATCGCGGCTTTCCATGATGATGGCCCAAGGAACCAATATGCATTTGATATGAATGCAAGCACATTAATCAAGCAAAAGGGGCGCTTTAACCTTCTATCATACTCAACCAAGAGATGAATGCATGCATGCCAACCAATGCATCCTAGTATGGAGGCTAGTATGCAAACATGGCAATGCAATGTGTAATGTAGGTAGGCACACAACCTAAGTAAAGAAGCATGTAAGCATGAAGCAATCCGACCTACAATATGCAAGACACAATAGGATATTTCAAGCATGCAAGCAAGCATGTGGACTTCATTCAATCATTGCAACAACACACTAGTATGCAAACAACACCAAAAATGGGGTGTCTACAGTTGCCCCTCTTTGACAGAACTCGGAAGTCATAAGATGACGGGAGTGAATGTCAAAGCCCGGAGACGACCCATTTTTGACAAGGTGAGCATGCAACAACATGCAAAGGGGTGGACTTAAACTAATTTGGACAGCCCTTTACTAGGTCCAAAACAGTGGCCAAAGTGCTCAAAATGAGGGACAAATGGCATACAAACATGCATGCACACAAGGACCAACACTTAGGCATATAAGAAAAACTCTCAAGCACACTTAAGAGGATGCGAACATGGACTAATGGCATGCATTGTAAGCTCTGAAAATCATGTCATGAATGGTGCCAAACCAAGTCAATAAGACAAGCTAAGCATGCGACAAATGGTTCAAGATTCAAGGCAAGCCCAAGGGGGATTGAACTACACTTAATGCAACCACACATGGCATGAATTAAATGACCAAAACCAAAGTCTTAGCATGCTAAAACAAGGCCAAAAGACCACTTAGATGGCATCTAAATGACTTACACATGGAAGCATACACAATGACCAAACATGGAGCATAGGACACAACCCCTTGAAGTATCAAAGGGGGCCACGAAATGCAAGCATACAAGCATGCTGAGTGGACTGAAATGACATGGAAAAAGGTTCCAACTCACTAAATCAATGCAAATAAAGCATGCTCCACACTCACACACCCAAGGCTAACAAGCCAAAATGCAAGGTGGCTATACCATGCATGTCATGGTCGACCAAAGAAACCAAAAACAGAACTTAAACATGCTAAAACAAGTACAAAAGCTTCACAAAGCTAAGCCTAAATCATGCTATAACAAGGGTCTACACCTAAAGCATGTTAAGGCAAAAATGTGGCATTACAAGACATGTATGCAAGGCATGCAAGGTGTGTCCAAACCAATGCAAAACAGAGTTATGACATGCCAAAATACTACCAAAAACATGCTGAAGAGGAGCCAAATCATGCTTGAGAAACATGTCACTTTGGTGAGCCTCAAGTAGGATCACACTACAAGTATTAGAAGCATGCAAGGGGTGACCAAACCAAGCAAAAACAGAGTCAAGGCAGGTCTAAAAGGTCACAAAAACATGCTCAAACAAGGGCTCAAGAAGATGGAAACACATGCTCATTTGGTGAGCCATTAACACAAACTGACAAAAGCAAGGGAGGGGGGTACAACCCCCACCCATTTGGGACCTCAAAACCCCATCCCCACCACTGAAATTCCTCTAGAATTCAGTGGTTAAGGGGCCAAGAAAAGACCAGCTCGGAGGTCAACAAAAGTGGTCCAAAACAAGGCAAAACAAAGCTCGAAAGGTGGTAGATCACCCCCAACACCAAAATGACCTCATACAAACATGTTAGGGACTTAAAAACAAGAATTTTTTTAGTTGAGAGGTAAGTCTAAAACAGCATGCAAATATGGAAAAACAAGCTATGAAAACAAGGCTTAAAAAAGATAAAGGCTCACCCTTGAAGCATAGCAGCAAATCAGCAACTTTTGGACCAAAAAAGGCTTCAAATCACCCCAAAAATCACCTCCAAGGACCTCAGATCAATAAAGGGAGTAGAGAACTAGGTGTTTGTGTGTAAAAGTGCAAAGAAAATGCACTTTTGAGCACAAACAAGCCCTAAACCTTAGAGAGAGAGGCAGAAAATGTAGAGAGAGAGAGAGAGATTTTTTGCTCAAAGTTGTATATCTCTCCCTTGTTCTGTGAGAGAGCTTGATTGATATAGATATATATCAATCTGCAGCTCCTCAGAACACCCATGTCCAGGTATGGGCTGGGGTACGGCCTAGAATGACAGCTGTGCCATTTGTCTACAGAGATATCTGTTGAAAACCACACTTGGCCGACCGGCCATCAAAATTGCCGACCGGCAGTCAGACTGGCCGGCCGGCCATCACATTTGGCCGATTGAAAATCACGGTGGCCGGTGGGCAGGAGGCTTGGTCGACAGGCCATCCCCTTCCCTCAGGAACACATCCACAAGCTCTTGGTGCAAAACCAGACACAAAACAGAGAAGCTAAGAGATTCTAAGGCAAGGCGCGGAGCCAAGACTTTTCGAAACTCAAAACGAACACAAACAAGGATGATCACCGAGTGTTCAAACGGTGACGTCCAAGTCTTGAGGACAGTCAAAAATGGGGTGTCTACAATCGGTGGGCCTTAGGGTCATCATGGAGGCCTTGGCCCTTCATCTGGTTACGAACTCCGAAAAGTTCTCCTTAGGCTCCTGCCTTGTCGTCTCAAGATCACGAGTCGTAATCTCGATTTGTGTATTATAAGAGTACTGTGCAATGAACGCCTCGCCCATCTCATCCCAGTTTCTCTTGACATCATCTTCTAATTTTGCGTACCAGATGGCCACGACACCCGACAGGGTCTGGCCAAACAAAGATAGCTTCTGTAGTCTGGTGAGGCCCATCGACCTTAAGATATCTGAAAACAACCTCAGGTGCACCATAGGGTCCCTGAACCCATCAAATCGGTCAATGTGCGGCATCTTGAATCGGTCCGGCAGCGTCACAGCTGCGTCGGTATACCCGTCCTCAATATCATGGATGGTCTTGACTCCCTGGGATTTCTTAAACATCTTTTCCAGCTTGCTCAGCTTTAATGCTGTGGGGTCCACTTCGAACTCAAAGGGAGAATCCGGTACATTGATAGGCGTGGGCGCCTTGGATAATTGCGGTAGAATCGGGGGCAGAGCCAGCCCCTTTGGAATGTCTATATCCTCTTGGATATTCTGGACATTCACCGTCTCCTCAGGTATCGGGACTCTCATTGGGGGGGAACCTGGTGTGAAGCGGATGCTCCAGTTTGCTGCTGTAACCGGGTAATTAGCTCTGCCTGTTGGGCCATAACAACGGCTTGCTGTTTGGCGAATTCTGCTTGACGAACAGCGTCCTCTTGCATGGCTTTCATGCTTTCTTGGAGTTGGTGCACCATATCTTCCATCCTTGACATACTACCCTGATTTATCTGAACTGCCGGTGTATCTGCCTCCGTAGTAGGTTCAGAAATCTCAACCCGACTGTTCAAAGACCACTGATCTGGCAATCTTGGTACCGATACACTGCGTCTTCTCGACCTCCGTCTGATAATCGGGGGTAAGGAATAAAACACTGGTTGTCCGTCGACCAGATCCTCAGATCGATTGAGTCGGCGACCTCTAGTCCAGAGTGCTTGGGGAATATCTACTGGGTCAGAAGCAATCGTGCTAAACTACCTAGTAAGAAGATAAATAAAGCAATAATAAGGAAATAAATAACAAGACAAACGGACAGCGTAACAGCGTAAAATAAACGCACAACACATAGTTGGGCATCACAACACATGGTTGATAAGCTGAATACACTATTCCTCAACACTGATTATTGTCCCTGAATCACTGTTTCCAAAAACCGGATCCGATACCCGCAGATAACTGATTCCCAAAATATTGAGCTGGTGCCCGCAGGCCTGATACCCAAACTTGTGAGCTGATACATGCATTCCTGTAGAGGCCAACTCTAAAGCACATAACAAACAAGTGAGAGCCAAAACACCCCTATGTTGGGGTAGGGTTTCCCTGTCCTATTTTGTCAGGAGCTAGGGTTTCACTACACACGCAGCGGTTTCAAACAACCTAACATCGGGTAAGCAACCTGTCCTAGTCTGGAATGGTCACTATGGATTTCGAATATGCACTAGGTCGAATGGTCAAAAAGGGTGCCCTGGTAAAACTGGGGTTTGTGTTCCCATCGTGTCAGAGCCCGTAACCGATCAACCTTATGGCACGTAGCCTTAGGCTAACCGCTCAGGAATAGCAGATGGCAAACACAGTGTCCCAGGCACACCAATGCAAATGCAATGCAAAGAAACACATGAGTGTAGTCAAAACAAGATATCACGAGTTCGAGTCAAGTTCTCCAAAGTCCCCAGCAGAGTCACCAGAAACTGTAGACGTGCCCGTGGTCTCACACTACAGTTCGGACTCAAATTGTCACGGTTCTAAATCTGAACCAAAGAGTCCAAATCCGGCAAATCGTTTTTGAAAACTAATTTTTTTTGTAAAGAAGTGTCAAACGTGGACTGCTTTGCCAGATACAGAGTCGCCACCTAAATATTTTTTATGAGGAAATTTAGGAAACCCTGACTCGTTTGCCTAAGGCCACGTGTTCGTCATCACCAAAGTTGCCTCGGCTCGAGAACTTGGGTACGATTGGGGAAGGTCAGCTATGAGCACCCCCGCTCGCCCGATTCAAAGATCGGCCTCTACTAGCCATGATATCTAGTTTTGAAATCGTTATGCGTTCTTATTCCGATTAATTAGCTAATCTTACTATGTGATGCGCACAACACAAAAGTATAGACTAGATCGCCTAATTTGGAACAAAGCATTGCATATCCATTTGTTCGGAAAATGGTTTGAAATTTGCTACTCGCAAGTAGGCTAAAATACGGATTTCAACGAGTCGTTCCAACTCAAGCAATCCAACCTTCACCCACAGGCATTCAGGCAGTAATGTCACATAAGCAAATAGCCTCATGGTAAGCATGCTATCATGGCAGTCACTCACACACAAGCAAGGATGCTAAAGCATAAAAGCTTACCTAGTACTCCGAGCCAAAACAAAAGCTAGTTAGTAATCAAATGTATGATCCTAGCTCATGTTAAGATGGCTAATGCAACGCATGCAAAATGCAACTAGAAATAGGCTCGGCTATTCTAAGATGGCATATGAAATGCAATAGATAGCATGGATTCAACTTTGGAATGGAAAATACAATGCAGTTAGTATGATGCGCCGAGCCCGGTGCATGCAATACAGATGAATGATGCAAACATGCGAGCATAAGGATGCTAATTGAAATATGCCCTAGTACTAACCATCAAAAGCAGGTAAGTAAAAAGGAGAAAGAAGTGGAGGTTGGAAGACATGCATCACACACACACACGCTTATTACACAATTGCCCTCGCTCAGAGGGTCTGAATAAATAATACAGTCCAAATAAATAATTAAACTATTCTAGCTAATCAAATATTACAAAAATTCTAATTAATTAACAAATTAATTATAAAAAGAAAGTGGCCGCAACCCTGCCTCGGAATGCGTGGATGATGCATGCTTGACTCATCTTGCTCGAAAACTCACTGCCATGTCAAAAGCTGCCTCTCCTTACACTACCTTGCTCTTCTGAAATTTATGCAGGTTTCCAGGACTGCTTTGAGCTTCCTCCTGAGTGTTGTGGAGTGCCACCGGCCACAACTCAAGTCCACCAGCCATGGGAATATGATTATCGGCCAAATATTGAACCACCGGCTAGACATTGATGGTCGGCCGGCACTGTATGTGGCTGGTCAGCCATTTATTCCTGCAGAACTCTATTTTGACAGCAGCAGAGGATAGACAGTGCATGGCATGAAAATTTCAAAGTAGTGTGTGCATGGCCACTCTCCCAATCATGCTATGGACTCAAGGGAATGTGGCCCTTGATCCTTGGGCCACCAATCACGCATTCCAATGCATGATGGCCAAAGGCACCAAGTTTACAAATCAATGTGAATGCATGCAACAAAACAAATGAGTGCCTTACGCCCTATCATGTGGAGATCAAGGGCGTCGGCGACCGAGGATTGAGGCGCGTTGCATCACTTTGGGTACGAACGCACCTCATCCCTCATGCTTGGTTTGACACCCCAAACCAAGCATAATGCTATGCATGTATGCCATATGCAATACAAGGCAATGCAACTAATGCAATGCAATATGAGCATGCTAACTCAATGCAATGTAATACTACCTAAACATGCAAGCTAAACCAATGCAACATGAACATGTTAAGCATGCAACAAGGATATGCAATGCAACTAGCTAAACAACATGCAATTTACTAAGCATGCAACCATGATGTAATGGCAAGCAATGCAACAATGCACCAATGCAACTTGTCAAACATGCAAATATGTATAAAGAGGGACTTGAACTGAAATGGGAGGCCTCAGCCATGCCTCAAAGCAGTGGTCAAAACATGCCAAGAAATGGGCCCAAAACAAAGGGCATTCAAGGCCACAAAAAGGAGGATTCTACTACAACCACCCCAACCACTCATGGCATGGACTATGCAACCAAAGACAGAGTTACAATGCACCAAAATAAGTCCCAAAACCAACTGTTATGGCAGCTCAAATGTCTAAACATGGTAGCATACACAATGACCATTTCAAGACACAAGAGGACACCTCTTCAAGGCATGGAACGGATGATGAATGCAAGCATACAATCATGGATTATGGACTGAAATATGGTCTCCAATGATGCCAAATCATGAGAATAGGCTAAGTTAAGCGTGCTAGTGATCCACACACTTAAGGCTCACAAGCCAAAGTGCAAAGAGGCTATACCAAACATGGCAAACATGATCAAATCAGTACCCAACAAACCTTAAGCATGGCAAAATAATGTTAAAACCTTCTTGGAACCAAACCAAAATCATGCTAGAATGTCATCTCATAACATAATACATATTAAACCAAAACATGAGATTACAAGGCAAGCATATAATGCATGAAATGGACCATTAATCCGACCAAAAATAGTGATATATTATGACCAAATAACATCCAAAAAAAACTGAAATGGAGCCAAAAGCAACTAAGCATGCATGCTACCCTTGTGAGCCAAAATCAAGGACAAATGAGACACAAAGGGAGAGGGGTGTCCCTCCCCTATGCAAGACTTCAAGACCTCTTCTTTACCACTGAATATGCACTGGATTTCAGTGGTGAGAAGGCCAATACACAAAAGGTTCCAAAGCTCAACAAAGAAGGTACAAAAGGGGCCAAACAAGGCCTAAGAGGGGGAGGTCGACCCCAAACACAAATGAGACCTTAATGAGACATCTTAAGCATGAAAAATTAGAGTTTTTATCAGTTATACGTAAAGCTCGAAACAGCATACAAAGTTGGTTAAAAGCTAATGCAAGATTGGGGAATATAAAGCAACTATACTCACCCTTGAAGAACACTTGAAGAACAGCAAGTCCAGCCCCTTTTTCTGATCAAAACCAACCCAAAACCTCCAAGAACAACCTCTCAATACCTCAAGAATCGAAGTATGGTGTAATACTATGTGTCTTAGTGCAAAACTAAGAAAAAAACACACTTTAAGGCTCTCTAACACACACAAATGAAGAGAGAGAGGGAGATATTGAGAGAGAGTGGTTTATATATCAGATATATATGTATTAGGTCTAGTTTTGCTGAACCCCTTCGAAGGAGAGGGAAGGTCTCCTTATATAGAGGAAGATGAAGGCTTGAAGCTTCTAAGGGAAGCTAAACAAAAGGGTCAAGAAGGCCAAGCTTCTGAGAGAAGCTAAGGCAAAGGGTCTAAGCTTCTTGAGGAAGCTAAGACAAAAGGTCAAGCTTCCTCAAGAAGCTTGAGCAAAGGGTGCAAGTTTCTCCAAGAAGCTTGAGCAAAAAGGTGCAAAGGGTGCAATTCCTCCATACATGTATGGAGGACAAATTCGTGCACTCCAGCTGGCACAGCTAGCATGCATAATGCCTGAAAAGGGCAAAAATGTGGTACCAGCCAGAAAAGGAGTCCATCGGCCAAATAAATGGCCGGCCGACCTCACAAAGTGCCGACCGGCCATCACTAATGGCCGGTGGCAAGAATACACGGCCGGTGGCCTCAAGCCATGGCCGGTGAGGCGTGGGGATGGCCAACAAGCCATTCTCTACCTCCCAAAGCAAAAACCAACAAGTGTTTGGTCCAATCAAGCACAAGACAACCGAGTTGAGAGATCCTGTGGCAAGGCACGTAGCCGAGACCTCCGGGAACTCAAAACGAACACGAACATGGATGATCACCGAGTGTTCAAATGGTGACGTCCAAGTCTTGAGAACGGTCAAAAATGGGGTGTCTACAGCAGCATCCTACGTTTTCTGTGGAACCCCGGAATATAAGGTTAGGGCTTGCCACAGATGGTTTCAATCTGTTTGCAAATATGAGCACATCGTACAACATGTGGGCTGTACTCTTAATACCTTACAATCTTGCCCTGTAGAAGTGTATGAAAAAGCCATTTCTGATAATGTCAATGCTTATTCCCAGTCCATCTGCCCCTGGAAGAGACATCGATGTTTACTTGCAACCATTAGTTGTGGAGTTAATGAATTTGTGGGAGCATGGTATGCAAACACATGATGCCTCAAATGGTCAAATATTTAAAATGCATGCAGCAGTCATGTGGACCATCAATGACTTTCCCGCATATGGTATCATGTCTGGTTGGACTACAAAAGGTTACTTTGCTTGCCCTAATTGTAACATGGATGCATCATCTCAGCGTCTACGAAGTAAGATACGGTATATGGGTGTCTGCCACTACTTTCCTGAGAACCATATTTGGCAAAGAAGTAAGCTCTTCAATGGTCAAATTGAGCATCAGTCCAAACCTATGGAGTTATCGGCAGAACAAATACTGCAGCAAATTGATTTGGGGACATACAGGCCATATGGCAAGCATCCAAACAACCGAAAAAGACAACGGAATGAAAATCCACCTTCCAATTGGACAAAAATAAGCATTATGTTTGACCTACCCTATTGGAAAACGTTAAAGCTTCAACACAACCTTGTTGTCATGCACATAGAGAAAATTCAAAATAGCCTCCGAACCACCTTGTGGTTTTGACGGACAGCTTCCCCTTGACAAATAGGACTTGTGACAATTGACGGTATGTAATTCAGACGTATAGTTTGGAAGTTAGAGCCGAATATGCCTTAAACTTAGTCGAAAAAGGCGTTCCGCGACAAAAATTCAAAACAGCCCCCGAACCACCCTGTGGCTCTCACGAATAGCTTTCCCATGACAATTACAACTTGTGACAACAAATGGAATGTAATTAGGACCCGTAGGCTTGAAGTTTGAGCCAAAAATGCCCTAAACTTAATCGAAAAAATGCGTTATGGGGCCGAAAATTCAAATAAGCCCCTGAACCACCATGTGGCTCTCACGGACAGCTTTCCCATGACAATTATGACCTATGACAACAAATAGAATGTAATTAGGACCCGTAGGCTTTTTGTTTGAGCCTTAAACACATTAAACTTAGTCAAAAAAGGGCGTTTCGGGGTCGAAAATTCCAAACAACCCACGAACCACCCTGTGGCTCTCACGAACAGCTTCCCTATGACAATTAGGACTTGTGACAACAGATGGAATGTAATTAGGACCCGTAAGCTTGGACTTTGAGCCAAAAATGCCTTAAACTTAGTCGAAAAAGGTTGTTCCAGGGATTAAAATTCAAAACAGCCCCCGAACCATAGTGTGGCTCTCATGGACAGCTTTCCAATGACAATTATGATATGTGACAATAGACGGAATGAAATTAGGACTCATAGGTTGGGAGTTTGAGCTGAATATGCCTTGAACTTACTCGAAAAAGTGTGTTCTGGGTGCAAAAATTCAAAACATCCCCCGAACCACCGTATGGCTCTCACGAACAACTTCCCCATGACAATTAGGACCAATGACAATACGCAGAATGTAATTACGTCCCATAGGCTTGAGTTTGAGCCGAAAACACCTTAAACTTAGTCGAAAAAGGGCGTTACAAGGGCAAAAATTAAAAACAGCCCCTGAACCACCGTGTGGTTCTGACGGACAGCTTTGCCTTGACAAACAGGACATGTGGCAATTGACGGTAGGTAATTCCAACCCGTAGGTTGGTAGTTAGAGCTGAATACACCTTAAACTTAGTCGGAGAAAGGGCGTTCCGCAATGAAAATTGAAAACAGCCCCCGAACTTGCGTGTGGCTCTCACGAACAGCTTTCCCATGACAATTACGACCTGTGACAATAGACGGAATGTAATTAGGATCCGTAGGCTTGGAATTTGAGCTAAAAACGCCTTAAACTTAATTGAAAAATGACGTTTCGGGGTCGAAAATTCAAATAAGCCCCCGAACCACCGTGTGGCTCTCACGGACAGCTTTCCCATGACAATTACGACCTATGATAGCAGACGGAATGTAATTAGGACCCGTAGGCTTGTAGTTTGAGCCTTAAACGCATTAAACTTAGTTGAAAAAGGGCGTTCCGAAGGCAAAAATTTAAAACTACCCGTGAACCACCCTATGGCTCTAACGGACAGCTTTCCCGTGACAATTAGGACCAGTGATAATAGACGAGATGTAATTAGGACCCGTAGGGTTGGAGTTTAAGCCGAAAACGAATTAAACTTACTCGAAAAAGGGCTTTAGGGCAAAAATACAAAACAGCCTCTGAACCACCGTGTTGCTCTCACGGACTGCTTCCCTATGACAATTACAACCTGTGACAACAGACATAATGTAATTAAGACCCCATAGGGTGGGAGTTAAAGCCGAAAAATCCATAAACCTAGTCGAAAAAGAGCGTTCCGAAGGCAAAAATTCAAAATAGCCCCTGAACCACCATGTGGCCCTCACGGACAATTTCCCCATGATAATTAGGACCTGTGACAACGCACAGAATGTAATTAAGACCCCGTATGCTTGGAGTTTTTAGTCTAAAACAGCTTAAACTTAATCGAAAAAGGGCATTTTGGGGGCAAAAATTCCAAACACCCCCCGAACCACCGTGTGGCTTTCACGGACAGCTTGTGCATAAAAATTACGACCTGTGACAAAAAATGAAGTCTAATTAGGACCCGTAGGCTTGGAATTTGAGCCGAATAAGGCTTAAACTTAGTCGAAAAATGGCGCTCCGGGGGTGAAAATTCAAAATAGCCCCCAAACCACCGTGTGGCTCTCACGAACAACTTTCCGATGTTAACTATTTCCTGTGACAATAGACGAAATGCAATTAGGACACGTAGGCTTGGAGTTTGAGCTGAAACGGCCTAAACTTAGTCAAAAAAAGGCATTTTGGGGGCGAAAATTCAAAAAAGTCCTGGAACCATCGTGTGGCTCTCATGGTCAGCTTCTTCTCGATAAATAGGACTTGTGACAACAGAAGGAATGTAATTCGGACCCGCAGTTTGGGCGATGGAGACTAATATGCCTTAAATTTTGTCGCAAAAAGGCGTTCTAAGCCGAAAATTCAAAACAGCCCTAAAACCACCATGTGGCTCTCACGGACAACTTGTGCGTGGAAATTACGACCTGTGACACCAGATGGAGTCTAATTAGGACCCGTAGGCTTGGAGTTTAAGCCAAATACGGCTTAAACTTAGTCGAAAAAGCATTTCAGGGGTGAAAATTCAAAACAGCCCTTAAACCACCTTGTGGCTCGCAGAGACAGCTTCCCAATGACAATTACGACATGTGACAATAGACGTAATGCAATTAGGACACGTAGGCTTGGTGTTTGAGCCGAAAACGGCCTAAACTTAGTCGACAAAGGCCCTTAAGGGGGCGAAAATTCAAACCAGTCCTCGAACTACCGTGTGGCTCTCACAGACAGCTTTTTCTCAACAAATAGGACTTGTGACAACAGACGGAATGTAATTCGGACCCGTAGTTTGGGCGATGGAGACGAATACGCATTAAATTTAGTCGTAAAAATGCGTTCCAGGCCGAAAATTCAAAACAGCCCCCGAACCACTGTGTGGCTCTCACAGATAGCTTGTGCATGAAAATTACGAATTGTGACAACACACGGAGTCTAATTAGGACCCGCAGGCTTGGAGTTTGAGCCGAATACGGCTTAAACTTAGTCAAAAAATGACATTCCGGGGGTGAAAGCAAAAAACAGCTCCCAAACCACCATGTGGCTCTCACGGACAGCTTCCCAATGACAATTACGACCTATGACAAAAGATGGAATGTAATTAGGACATATAGGCTTGGAGTTTGAGCCGAAAACGGCCTAAACTTAGTCGACAAAGGGCATTACATAGGCGAAAATCCAAAACAGTCCTCGAACCACCATGTGGCTCTCACGGACAGCTTGTTCTCGACAAATAGAACTTATAACAACATACGGAATGTAACTTGGACCCGTAGTTTGGGCGATGGAGACGAATACGCCTTAAATTTAGTCGGAAAAAGGCATTCTGGGCCGAAAATTCAAAACAGCCCCCGAACCACTGTGTGGCCCTCACGGACAGCTTCACCTTGACAAGTAGGACTTGTAACAACTAATGGAATTTAATTTAGACCCGTAGGTTGGGAGTTAGAGCCAAATACGCTTTAAACTTAGTCGAAAAAAGGCGTTCCGGGGGCTAAAATTCAAACAGCCCTTGAACCAGCATGTGGCTCTTGCAGACAGCTTCCCTAAGACAATTACAACCTGTGATAACTGATAGAATGTCATTAGGACCCGTAGGCTTGGAGTTTCAGCCGAATATGCCTTAAACTTAATCGAAAAACGGCATTCTGGGGACAAAAATTCAAAACAGTCTGCGAACGATCATTTGGCTCTCATGGACAGCTTTACCATGACAATTAGGACCTATGACAATAGACGGAATGTAGTTTGGACCCGTAGGCTCAGAGTTTGAGCCGAATATGCCATAAACTTTATCGAAAAAGGGGCATTCCGAGGGTAAAAATTTAAAACAGCCCCCAAACCACCTTGTGACTCTCATGGACAGCTTTCCTTTGATAAACAGGACTTGTGACCACTGTCGATATGTAATTCAAACCCGTAGGTTGGGAGTTAGAGCCGAATACTCCTTAAACTTAATCAAAAAAGGGCGTTCTAGGGACGAAAATTCAAAACCGCCCCCGAACCATCGTGTGGCTCTCACGGATAGCTATCCCATGAAAAATTATGACCTATGACAATTGATGGAATGTAATTAGGACCCGTAGGCTTGGAGTTTGAACTGAATACAACTTAAACTTAGTCAAAAAAAGGCGTTCCAGGGACTAAAATTCAAAACAACCCTCGAACCACCGTCTGACTCTCACGGATAGCTTCCCTAGGACAATTATGACTTGTGACAGTAGAAGGAATGTAATTAGGACCCATAGGCTTGGAGTTTGAGCCAAAAATGCCTTAAGCCTAGTCAAAAAAAGGCGTTATGTGCGCAAAAATTCAAAAAAGCCCCTGAACCACTGTGTGGCTCTCACGGACAGCTTCCCCATGACAACTAGGACCTGTGACAATAGACAGAATGTAATAAGGACCCATAGACTCGTAGTTTGAGCTGAATATGCCTTAAACTTAATTGAAAAAGAGCGCTGCGGGGGCGAAAATTTAAATAAGCCCCCGAACCACCGTGTGGCTCTTACGAATAGCTGACCCATGAAAATTATGACCTGTGACAATGGATGGAATGTAATTAAGACCCGTAGGCTTCTAGTTTGAGCCTTAAACGCTTTAAACGTAGTCGACAAAGGGCATTCCGGGTGCGAAAATAAAAAAATGCACGCGAACCACCCTATGGCTCTCACGAACAACTTCTACATGACAATTAGCAACTGTCACAAATGTAATTAAGACCCGTAGGCTTGGAGTTGGAGCTGAAAATGCCTTACACTTAGTCGAAAAAGGGTGTTCTGAGGGCGAAAATTCAAAATAGTCCCCCAACCACCGTGTGGTTCTCATGGACAGCTTCCTCTCGACAAATAGGACTTCTGACAACTGACGGAATGTAATTTGGACACGTAGTTTGGGCGATGGAGACGAATACGCCTTAAATTTAGTTGTAAAAAGGCATTCCGGGGCCAAAAATTCCAAACAGCACCCGAACCACTGTGTGACCCTCACAAACAACTTCACCTTGACAAATAGGACTTATGACAACAGATGGAATTTAATTCAGACCCATAGTTTGGGAGTTAGAGCCGAATACGCTTTAAACTTAGTCGAAAAAAGGCATTCTGGGGGTGAAAATTCAAAACAGCCATCGAACCAGTGTGTGGCTTTTGCAGATAGCTTCCCCAGGACAATTACAACCTATGATAATAGATGAAATGTAATTAGGACCCATAAGCTTGGAGTTTGAGCCAAACATGACTTAAACTTAGTCGAAAAACGGCGTTATGGGGGAGAAAATTCAAAACAGTGCGCGAATGACCGTGTGGTTCTCACAGACAGCTTCACTATGACAATTAGGACCTGTGGCAATAGATGAAATGTAGTTAGGACCCATAGGCTCGAAGTTTGAGCTGAATACACCATAAACTTTATCGAAAAAGGGGCGTTGCTGGGGTGAAAATTCAAAACAACCCCTGAACCACCGTGTGACTATCATGGACAGCTTCCCCTTGAAAAATAGGACTTGTGAGAACTAACAATATGTAATTTAGACCCGTAGGTTGGGAGTTAGAGCTAAATACAACTTAAACTTAATCAAAAAAGGGCGTTCTGCGGGCGAAAATTTCAAAACTGCCCCCGAACCACCGTGTTGCTCTAGCGGATAGCTTTCCTATGAAAATTACAACTTGTGACAATTGATGGAATGTAATTAGGACCCATAGGCTTGGAGTTTGAGCCAAATATGCCTTAAACTTAGTCGAAAAAAGGCGTTCTGGGGACAAAAATTCAAAACAACCCCCGAACCACCGTGTCACTCTCACGAATAGCTTCCCCATGACAATTACGACCTATGACAACAGATGGAATGTAATTAGGACCTGTAGGCTTGGAGTTTGAGCTGAAAACACCTTAAACCTAGTCAAAAAAGGGCGTTCCATGGGCAAAAATGCAAACAGCCCCCGAACCACTGTGTGGCTCTCACGGACAGCTTCCCCATGACAACTAGGACCTGTGACAATAGACGAAATGTAATTAGGACCCGTAGGCTCGGAGTTTGAGCTGAATACGTCTTAAACTTAATCGAAAAATAGCATTGCAGGGGCAAAAATTTAAATAAGCCCCCAAACCACTGTGTGGCTCTCATGGATAGCTACCCCATGAAAATTACGACCTCTGACAATAGACAGATTGTAATTAGGACCCGTAGGCTTCTAGTTTGAGCCTTAAACGCTTTAAACTTAGTCGACAAAGGACATTCTGGGTGCGAAAATTAAAAACTGCCTGCGAACCACCCTATGGCTCTCACGAACAACTTCCTCATGACAATTAGGTCCTGTGACAATAGACATAATGTAATTAAGACCCGTAGGCTTGGAGTTTGAGCCGAAAACACCTTACACTTAGCCGAAAAAGGGCGTTCCGAGGGTGAAAATGCAAAACTATCCCCAAACCACCATATAGCTCTCACGGACAACTTCCCTATGACAATTATGACCTGTGACAATAGACATAATTTAAATAGGGCACGTAGGATCGGAGTTTGAGCTGAATACACCTTAAACTTAGTCGATAGAGGACGTTCTGTTGACGAAAATTCAAAACAGTCCCCAAACCACCGAGTGGCTCTCACGAAGAGCTTCCCCTTAACAAATAGGACTTGTGACAACTGACGGAATGTAATTTGGACAAGTAGTTTGGGAGTTAGAGCCGAATACGCCATAAACTTTGTCGCAAAGGGGCGTTTCGAGGCCAAAAATTAAAAACAGCCCCCGAACCACCGTATGACTCTCACGGACACCTTTCCCTTGACAAATAGGACTTGTGACAACTGACAGATTATAATTCAAACCCATAGGTTGGGAGTTAGAGCCGAATAAGCCTTAAACTTAGGCAAAAAGTAGCGTTCCAGGGGAAAAAATTTGAAACACCCCCTGAACCACCGTGTTGCTCTCACAGACAGCTTCTCCATGAGAATTGCGACCTGTGACATTAGAAGGAATGTAATTAGGAACCACAGGCTTGGTGTTTGAGCCGAGAATGCCTTAAACTTTGTCAAAAATGGACGTTCCAATGGTGAAAATTCAAAACAACCCGTGAACCACCCTGTGGCACTTATGGACAACTTTCCCATGACAATTACAACCTGTGACAAAAGATGGAATGTAATTAGGACCTGTAGGTTTGGAGTTTGAGCCGAAGACACCTTAAACTTAGTTGAAAAAGGACATTCCGGGGGCAAAAATTTAACACAGCCAATGAACCAACGGAATGTAATTTGGACCCATACGCTTGGAGTTTGAGCCGAAAATGCCATAAACTTAGTCGAAAAAGGGCGTTCGGGGGCAAAAATTCAAAACATCCCCCAAACCACCGTGTGGCTCGCATAGACAACTTCCCCATGACAATTAGGACCAGTGATGACAAACAGAATGTACATATGACCCGTAGGCTTGGAGTTTGAGCCAAAAACACCTTAAACTTAATCAAAAAAGGGTGTTCCGAGGCCGAAAATTCAAATAAGCCCCCAAACCACCGTGTAGCTCTCACAAACAACTTCCTAATAACAATTACAATGTGTGACAATAGACATAATGTAATTAGGACCCGTAGGCTTGTAGTTTGAGCCTTAAACGCCTTAAACTTTGTCAAAAAAGGGCATTCCGAGGTCAAAAATTCAAAACAACCAGCAAACCACACTGTTGCTATCATGGACAGCTTCCCCATGACAATTAGGACCTGTGACAATAGACGGAATGTAATTAGGACCTATAGGGTTGGAGTTTGAGCCAAAAACGCCGTAAACTTACTCGGAAAAGGGTGTTCCAGGGGCAAAAATTCAAAATAATCCCCGAGCCACCGTGTGGCTCTCACGGACCACTTCCCCATGAAAATTACAACCTGTGACAATAGATGGAATGTGATTAGGACCCGTAGGTTGGGAATTAGAGCCGAATACGCCTTAAACTTAGTCGAAAAATGGCGTTTTGGGGGTGAAAATTAAAAATTGCCCCTGAACCACCATGTGGCTCCCACGTACAGTTTCCCCCTGACAATTAGGACCTATGACAACAGACGGAATGTAATTAGGACCCATATGCTTGGAGTTTGAGCTGTAAACGCCGTAAACTTAATCAAAAAAGGGCATTCTGAAGGCAAAAATTCAAAACAGCCCCCGAACCACTGCGTGGCTCTCACGAACAGCTTCTCCATGAAAATTATGACCTGTGACAACAAACAGAATGTAATTAGGATCCGTAGGCTTGGAGTTTGAGCGGAATATGCCTTAAACTTATTCAAAAAATGGCGTTTCATGGGTAAATATTCAAAACAGCGCCCAAACCACTGTGTGGCTCTCACGAACAGATTCCCCAATACAATTACGATGTATGACAACAAGCAGAATGCAATTAGGACATGTATACTTGGAGTTTTAGCTAAAAACGCCATAAATTTATTCGAATAAGGGCGTTCCGGGGGTAAAAATTCAAAACAGCCCCCAAATGACCGTGTGGCTCTCACGGACAACTTCCCTATGACAATTACGGCCCGTCAAAATAGACGGAATGTAATTAGAACCCTTAGGCATGGAGTTTGAGCCGACAAAGCCTTAAACTTAGTCGAAAAAGGGCATTACGGGGGTAAAAATTAAAACAGTCCCCGAACCACCATGTAGGCCTCATTGACAGCTTCCTCTTGACAAATAGGACTTGTGACAATTGACGGAATGTAATTCGAACCCGTAATTTGGGAGTTAAAGCCAAATATGCCTTAAAAATAGCCGTAAAAAGGCGTTTCAGATTCGAAAATTCAAAACAGTCCTCGAACCACCATGTGGCTCTCACGGTTAGCTTCCCCATGACAAATAGGACTTCTGACAACTGACGGAATGTAATTTGGACCCGTACATTGGGAGTTAGAGCCAAATACGCCTCAAACTTAGTCGGAAAAGGTATTTCGTCGGCGGAAATTCAAAACAACCTCCGCACCATCGTGTGGCTCTCATGGACAGCTTCCCCATGACAATTAGGACCTGTGAAAATTGACAGAATGTAATTAGGACCCATAGGCTCAGAGTTTGTGCCGAATACGCCTTAAACTTCGTCAACAAAGGGTGTTCCGGGGGTAAAAATTCAAAACAGTCCTTGAACCACCGTGTGGCTCTCTCAAGTTGTTTCCCCTTAACAAATAAGACTTGTGACAATTGATGGAATGTAATTCGGACCAGTAGTTTGGCAGTTAGAGATGAATACGCCTAAAACATAGTCGCAAAAAGGCGTTTCGGGCCCAAAATTCAAAGCAGCCCCCAAACCACCATGTCACTCTCACGGATAGCCTCCCCTTGACAAATAGGACTTATGACAACTGATGGAATTTAATTCAAATCCATAGGTTTGGAGTTAGAGCCGAATACACTTTAAACTTAGTTGAAAAAGGGCCTTTCGGCGGCAAAAATTCCAAACAACCCTCGAACCAGCGTGTGGCTCTCGTGGACAGCTTCCCCATGACAATTACAACCTGTGACAATAGAACGAATGTAATTAGGACCCGTAGGCTTGGAGTTTGAGCGGAATATGCCTTGCACTTATTTGAAAAATGGCATTCTAGGGACAACAACTTAAAACAGTCACCGAACCACCGTGTGGCTCTCACGGATAGCTTCCCCGTGATAATTAAGACCTATGTCAATAGACGGAATGTAATTAGGACTCGTAGTCTCGGAGTTTGAGCCGAATATGCGTTAAACTTAATCAAAAAAAGGCATTCCGAGGGTGAAAATTCAAAACAGCCCCCAAACCACTGTATGGCTCTCATGGACAGCTTCCCCTTGACAAATAGGACTTGTGACAATTAACGGAATGTAATTCGGACCCGTAGGTTGGGAGTTAGAGCCGAATACGCCTTAAACTTAATTAAAAAAGGGCGTTCTGGAAGCGAAAATTCAAAACTGCCCCCAAACCACCGTGTGGCTCTCACGGACCGCTTTCCCATGAAAATTATGACCTGTGACATTTGATGGAATGTAATTAGGACCCATCAGCTTGGAGTTTGAGCCGAATACGCCTTAAACTTAGTCGAAAAATGTCGTTCTGGGGGCGAAAATTCAAAACACCCCCTGAACCACCGTGTGGCTTTCACGGATAGCTTCCTAATGACAATTACAACCTGTGACAATAGACGGAATGTAATTAGGACCCGTAGGCTTGGAGTTTGAGCCGAAAATGCCTTAAACTTTGTCAAATAAGGGCGTTCCGAGGGCTAAAATTCGAAACAGCCTCTGAACCACCATGTGGCTCTCACGGACAGCTTCCACATAACAACTAGGACCTGTGACAATAGACGGAATGTAATTAGGATCCGTAGGCTCGAAGTTTGAGCCGAATACACTTTAAACTTAATCGAAAAAGGGTGTTGCAGGGCGAAAATTTAAATATGCCTCCGAACCACCATGTGGCTCTCACAGATAGCTTCCCCATGAAAATTACGACCTGTGGCAATAGACGGAATGTAATTAGGACTTGAAGGCTTGTAGTTGGATCCTTAAACGCCTTAAACTTAGACGACAAAGGGCATTCCGAGGCCGAAAATTAAAAACAACCCGTGAACCACCCTATGGCTCTCACGGACAACTTCCCCATGACAATAGGATCTGTGACAACAGACGGAATGTAATTACGACCCGTAGGCTTGGAGTTTGAGCCGAAAATGCCTTAAACTTAGTCGAAAAAGGGTGTTCTGGGGGTAAAAATTCAAAATGGCCCTCGAACCACCATGTGGCTCTCATGGACAGCCTTCCCATGACAATTACGACCTGTGACAATAGACGGAATGTAATTAGGGCCCATAGGTTGGGAGTTAGAGCCGAATACTGTGGGAACCCGAATATACAAATCAAATAAATAATTATGTAATAATCATTTTACAATCTCAAATATTTTGATTGTGAATCCTAAAGTACAAATTAAATATTGTTGGAGGATCTTTTAATTAATTTTAAAACCTAAAATAAATTTATGGTGAAAGTCTTTAATTTGGAGGTAAGATTTATTATTGAAAAAAAATAATAATATAAAACAAAGGATAATTATTTAGAGTTTTGTTTAGATATATAAAAAGCAACCCTAGTTTTCCTGACAAAAACCCTAACCTTTATTATGATTGTTTTTCACAACACTTTCAACATATAGAAGCCACGGGGGAGAGAGAGAGAGAGATTTCCAACAACTTTGTGGCTCAACAACTCGAAGGTAACAATCAATTTCTTCTTGTTCTATTATAGTTTGTTGTTTACGTAGTTATGGTGCATGTGGGTGTTGTGAGTTGTTGGAAGAAAAAGGAACCGATTTGGATGATTGGGTTAGTGTTTTGTGTATATTATTATCATGCAAAATTTTAAAGCGAAATAAGGAGCTAAAGTTGTTGGATAAGAATTCTGCATAGAATCACAAACTTTAAAAATCAAGAAACCATATCAAATGGATTAATTTTGAACTGAAATTTTTACGATAGATTAATTACATATTTAATTGCATATCATAATTTTTTCATAATTTTTGGGAGTGAAAATATATATTAACTGGTGTATTCAAATCTGTCAAGAAACTAGGGTAAAACAGTAATTTCGGAAGTGTCGTTCTCTTTGGGTATAAATCCAAAAATTATCAAATCAACGTCAGTAGAACCGATTACAAGTCTAGTTTGTTAGATTTTTGGCCTTGCATTGATTGCTCGTGTATACTAAGAGAACCATTAATTTCTTTAAAGTGCTGCAGAAAACAACCTGTTTGGGCATAATTAATTGTAAATAATTATTTTGATAAGAAAATCAAGTGAAATCAATTGGGTTTGAAACTTAGGATATATTAGTTGATATCTTGAGGGTTTTGGAATTTTTCAAGCAGCGTGGAGTGGGTTTTGTGATTTCAAAGTAAGCAAATAGATTGGGAAAGCTTGTTTGAAATTTTGTTTTATTTTAAAGTTACTTTTAATTAAGTTTCGATTTGAACCCATGTCTTGGATGATTTTAGACCATGAAGAAAATGAGCTTAGGTAATATTTAAGAGTAACTGTGAGTTGGGTTGAGCCATGTTAGCGCGCTTTAGTTTGGGGTTACATAGTTCTTATTCTTTAGTATTTTTAAATTAGTAGTGACATGTAGTTTTCGTACTTGGTTTGGGGCACTAGTTAGACGTTCATACTCTATTCAATGATTATATTATTTCATTTTCAGGTGAGTAGTTTCATGGTACATACTTTTATAAATGTTCCCCTACCCTGAACTGTTGGAAAATTAAATAATTGTTTCAGGACTAAACTGTTTTGATAAATTATTATATTATCAATTGAATTAAATTATTTCTGAAACATGTGTAAACTTGGCATACTGTAAACTATTTGTTATCGTCTCATGTTTATAATGGTGAACTACCATGTTTTGCGAAACTTAATTGTATTGATTATCGGGACCATCTGTATATTTAGTACAGGGAAATTATTTTACTATGTGTGGTGACTCTGGCCACTAGGGAAAAGCTCCAGGTTGGGCCGTGATAACTCCAGTGCTCAACGATTGTAAGGAAAAGACCTGGGTTGGGCTAGATGACCTTCAATTGGATCGTCTTAGAGAAAAGGCCCGGGTTGCCACCCCGAGGATAACTCTTGGTTCGATATTGGATCCAACGGGCTTATTTCCTTAAGAACTGTATGGCATGTTACTTATTATTCTTGGTACCCAAAAAAATTATTGGTGTTCATGTTGTAATCTGTTTTAAGTGGAAAATGTCATTTATCATGTTCTGGAGAGACATGAGTATTTTAACTGTAGAACTGTGGAATCTTCTTTTTGAAACAGATTATCTTTATCAAAAATGTATGCCAATCTGGTTTTTGCGATATATATCTTATTTTGGAATTGAGCCATGTTTTCAAAACTGTATTTACTATCCATGTTGCTACTCAGTGAACAATCAGCTGACTTAGTTACTTATCATTTCGTGGTGTTAAAAGGACTTAGAGTGGACTCGTGGCATACTGGGGACTCAATTGCATGGACCTCTAGGACATTCATTATTTTGTTTTAGCTTGTTATGTTAGTTTTATGCATACATTGTGGTTCGATTTTGTTTAGAATTATTTTATTTTATGGGCAGTTTGTGTTCCATTTAGCATATATTTTCGGAAGTTGGTTATGGCTGGTTTTACCATTTTATCATTGTAACTTGTCACTGGTTTGGGTTTTTGTTTATTTATTTCTGGCCAATCATCACATTTATTCTTTGTGATTTTGGGTTCATGTTTTGGCTTACATGTGCCATGGGCTAAGTCCCTGTGGGCCACAGCCGGTCATACCCAGGTTTGGGGGAGAAAATTCAAAACAGCCGCCGAACCACCGTGTGGAACTCACGGACAGCTTCCCCATGACAATTACAACATGTGACAATAGCAGATGTAATTTTGACCTGTAGGCTTGGAGTTTGAGAAAAAATTCCTTAAACTTAGTCAAAAAAGGGTGTTCTAGGGGCGAAAATTCAAAACAACCCCTGAAGCACCATGTGGCTCTCACAGACAGCTTCCCCACGACAATTATGACCTATCACAACAGACGGAAAGAAATTAGGACCCATAGGCTCGGAGTTTGAGCCGAATATGCCTTAAACTTAGTCGACAGAAGGCGTTCCGGGGGCGAAAATTCAAAACAATCCCCGAACCACTGTGTGGCTCTCACGGACAACTTCCCCTTGACAAATTGGACTTGTGACAACTGATGGAATGTCATTTGAACCCGTAGTTTGGTAGTTTGAGCCAAATACGCCTTAAACTTAGTCCCAAAAGGGCGTTCCAGGGCCGAAAATTCAAAACAGCCCCCGAACCATAGTGTGACTCTCACAGAAATCTTCTCCTTGACAAATAGGACTTGTGACAACTAATGGAATGTAATTCAGACCCGTAGTTTGGGAATTAGAGCCAAATACGCTTTAAACTTAGTCGAAAAAGGGCGTTCCGGGGGCAAAAATTCAAAACATCCCCTGAATCACAGTGTGGCTCTCACGGATAGCTTCCCCATGACAATTACGACCTGTAACAATAGACAAAATGTATTATGGACCCGTAGGCTTGGAGTTTGAGCTGAAAACACCTTAAACTTAGTAGAAAAAGGGCATTCCGAAGGTGAAAATTCAAAACCGCCCGTGAACCACCCTCTGGCTCCCACAGATAGCTCCCCATGACAATTGAGATCTATGACAAAAGGTGGAATGTAATTAGGACCCATAGGCTTGGAGTTTGAGCCGAGGACGCCTTAAACTTAGTCGAAAAAGGGCATTCCAGGCGCGAAAATTAAAAACAGCCCACAAACCACCCTATGGCACTCACGGATAGTTTCCCCATGACATTTAGGAATTGTGACAACTGACTGAATGTAATTAGGACCTGTAGGCTTGGAGTTTGAGCCAAAAAGGCCTTAAACTTACACGAAAAAGGGCGTTCCGGGAACAAAAATTCAAAACAACCACTAAACCATAGTGTGGCTCTCACGAATAGCTTCTTCATGATAATTATGACCTATGAGAACAGACGTAATGTAATTAGGACCTGTAGGTTGCGAGTTAGAACCGAATACAACTTAAACTTAGTTGAAAAAGGGCGTTTAGGGGGCAAAAATTCAAAACAGCCCCCGAACCACCGTGTGGCTCTCACGAACAGCTTCCCCATGACAATTAGGACCTGTGACAATAGACGGAATATAATTAGGACTCGTAGGCTTCGAGTTTGTGCCGAAAACGCCTTAAACTTAATCGAAAAATGGCGTTCTAGGGGCAAAAATTCAAAATAGCCCCCGAACCACCGTGTGGCTCTCATGGATAGCTTCTCCATGACAATTAGGACCTGTGACGATAGACGGAATGTAATTAGGACCCGTAGGCTTGGAGTTTAATCCTAAAACGCCTTAAACTTAATCTTAAAAGGGCGTTACAGAGGCGAAAATTCAGAATAACCCCTGACCCACCATGTGGCTCTCACAAAGTGCTTCCCCTTAAAAAATAGGACTTATGACAAATTACAGAATGTAATTCGGACCAGTAGGTTTGGAGTTAGAGCCGAATACACCTTAAACTTAATCGAAAAAGGGCGTTCCGCAGCGAAAATTCCAAACAGCCCTCAAACCACTGGGTGGCTCTCATGGACACCTTCTCCATGACAATTAGGACCTTTGACAATAGACAGAATGTAATTAGGACCCGTAGGCTTGGAGTTTGAGCCGAAAACGACTTAAACTTAGTCGAAAAAGGGCTTTCCGGGAGCAAAAATTCAAAATAGCCCACGAACCACCCTGTGGCTCTCATAAACAGCTTCCCATGAAAATTAGGACCTATGACAATAGACAGAATGTAATTAGGACCCGTAGGCTTGGAGTTTGAGCCGAAAATGCCTTAAACCTAGTCGAAAAGGGGTGTTCCGGGGGCCAAAATTAAAAACAGTCCCCGAACCACCTTGTGGCTCTCACGAACAGCTTCTCCTTGACAAATAGGACTTGTGACAACTAACAGAGTGTAATTCAGACCCGTGTGTTAGGAGTTAGAGCCGAATACGCCTTAAACTTAGTCAAAAAAGGGCTTTCCAGGGTTGAAAATTGAAAACAACCCCCAAGCCACAGTATGGCTATCATGGACAGCTTTCCTATGACAAATTGGACCTGTGACAACAGACAAAAAAAATTTCAAACCTGTAGGTTAGCAGTTAGCTCCGAAAATGCCTTACACTTAGTCGAAAAACGCGTAACCCTTAGTCTAAAGAGTGACAACTTTATGAAAATAACATCCACGTATTCTAATAATCGCCTTTGTATATTTATAGGATGAAGCAATTACATATTAGATTGTTTGTGCAGTTGGTTGGAATAAATATTGCATGATATGTATATATATATATGCTTTTATTTCCAGGAAGACATTTCTAGATTGTTCTACCTTAAATGCGTGTTAGAACATGTTCCCTATGGCTGACTGAATTGATATTTTGTAACCAGTTCTTTTTCTTTTTTTTTTTGGTAGTTGGCTTTGTTGCGTGGACTTGTGGATAATCCATTTTGGTATATGGAGAAGAAATTTCACTTTTCTATAGAACTAATATAATACTTTTGTCGTCCTCAACTTTTGTGTAGTTCACTATTACTTACACAGAAAACTTTTGGCAACCAACAGATAATGATTGGCGTGGTACATAGATCACCTTCTATCGTGGTACATATATGACCTTTTGTCGGCATACATATATGACCTTTTGTCATGGTCTATAGAAAAACTTTTGTCGTGGTACAGATTACGATGGTAATTTGTACCATGCTAAATGGTCATTTGGCATGGTAGTAAAAGTATTTTTTGTATATGGAGGGCTTTGATTTTTGTATGATTCTATATTTTGTATGGAATTATTATTTTAGTTTGAACAATAGTTGGTTTGTATGGACTTTGACATTTAAAGTTATTTATTTTTTGTATGCGGATGCAGATTGTGGAATGCTTTTGTCGTGGTACAGATTACGATGGTAATTTGTACCATGCCAAATGGTCATTTCGCATGGTAGTAAAAGTATTTTTTGTATATGGAGGGCTTTGATTTTTGTATGATTCTATATTTTGTATGGAATTATTATTTTAGTTTGAAAAATAGTTGGTTTGTATGGACTTTGACATTTAAAGTTGTTTATTTTTTGTATGCGGATGCAGATTGTGGAATGATTGATAATATATGTATCATTTTGTTTATATACATATTACAAGTTGCATTGAATATAGACAAGTTATAGAGAAATTATAATTTTGCGATAAAACATAGTATAATGTTTTTGGCGACAAAACAATTAGTAGCTAAAAAGAAATTGGGGAAATAGTTTGGGCGACTAAAAGTTTTATAGCAAAAAAAAATCAAACATTTGGCAACTAAAAGTTTTGTAGCCAGAAGAAAAGCAAAGATTTGGCAACTAAAAGTTTTGTAGCCAAAAGAAAATCAAACATTTGGCGACTAAAATATTTCATAGCTAAAAACAAAAGCGAAAGACTAAAAACACTTATGCCGACTAAAAATTTAGTAGCCAAAAATGTGGGACTTTAGGTGGCCAAATATTTAGTAGCCAAAACAATAACTATTTGTCGATTAAAATTTTAGTAGCCAAAAATGTGAGACTTTAGGCGACTAAACCTTTAGTAGCCGAAAAAATTTGACTTTAGGTGACTAAAATGTTAGTAGCCAAAACACATGTACTTACTTTAGGCGACTAACATATTTAGTAGCTAAAAAAATTTTTCCCGACTAAATGTTTAGGCGTTAAAAATAACTGAAGCTTGTGGCGACAAAAAAATTGGTTGCCAAAAATGTACTAATTTAATTTTATGTCCAACCTTTTGGCGACTAAAAATTTAGTCGGCAATTGAATACATTTTGGCAACTAAAATAATTTTAGTTGTCAATTACCTTTCCCGACAATTCTTCCACGACTAATGCTACGACCAAATAATTTAGTTGCTGAAACCCTTCGACAACTAAAAATTGACTTTTGGTGACCAAAAATTTAGTCGCCAAAAGTGAAAATTCTTGTAGTGAAGTACTATTCAAGAAACTTAATCCCATTCTCACATAAATGCAACATACAAGTCCTAGCACTTCTCCTAACTATTTGCAAACGTCCTCACCAAGCATAGCAAACCCATTGTCGTAAAGACCACTCCCCACGAGCCCAAAGTATTCAAACCCGACTCGCTCTGATACCAAGTTGTCACGCCCCGCTTTTTATTACTCAGATTCCATTACCAAACCATTATTATAGATTCAATTTCAGAGCTAACATGCAGAAACTCTTTACATTTACAAGAACACATGAATAAAGATTCTCTCATCCAAATACAATATGAATGCAACATGAGTTATAATTAAATAAATTGCCCATACGCTTACATCTTTTAAATTAAGAGAAAGGGTTTAACCCTTTTACATCAATGGCATTCCACCCATAAATAAAAGGCCACGTGGCCAACAGATAAAGAAGATCCTTGACCTTGAAACATTTCTCAACGTTTACCTGAAAAAGGATCAGCAACATGGGATGAACATAAAGTCCAATAAGGATCTCAACATGATCCTAAACAATAATAACATACAAATAGCTATGATCATGAATGTTTTATATGATATCATATATGTAATGTGACGGTTTATACTGAACATATACTTATATAGGTACTTTTCTTTAAAATCATTCAATTTACCCAACAACGCAAACAATTCACTTTTCTTTAAAAGTTCCCATTTAT
Organism: Camellia sinensis; assembly: GCF_004153795.1. Taxonomy (NCBI): domain Eukaryota; kingdom Viridiplantae; phylum Streptophyta; class Magnoliopsida; order Ericales; family Theaceae; genus Camellia; species Camellia sinensis. Next base: position 82,706 of record NW_021027049.1, read on the forward strand.
AGCATCACAACTGGTTGTTTTTAAAAATTCTTTCACAAAATCTGATTACTTCTCATTATTTACGCCCAATACAAAACATACATTCACTTCTAATACATTCATCACATTCCCTTGGCCCTAAGTCCATGGTCAAAAAACACTTTCAACAACTCGCCCAATATGCCTATGTACATACATATATGTCCTAACACGAATACGAAATCAATACATGTACAATGATTACTACACTATCACATAAAACAATCCGGCCTCACCCAACCATAACCATCAACTACTCATAATAGATAAGGATTCACCGAGACAAAATGAGAAACGAAACAATGCTCTACCTGCCTTAAGTACGACAAACCAAGGATACACCTTTCCATAACGAAATGTCAATGTACCAGACACAAGCTGGAAGGTAATGGTACCTCTGCCAAGTTCTCCAGGCGCTAGCTGGAAAGTACTAGTACCTCTCATTCTAAGCGCGGCCAATTCTCCAGGTGCTAGCTGGAAGGTAATCGTACCTCTCATTCTTAGCGCGTGAACATTCCCAACCATCTCAACATACTAGAATGCATAATAACACAAGTGTACTGCATACACGATATTATTCAACACAACAATGTTATCCTCCACCGATGACCAAGGACAAAACCCCTAAGCATATGTATTAAATACACGTAAGACAACAATCCAATTCTCACGAGACCTTAAGTCCAATAACAATAATATGTAAAGGTTTCAAAATCAGACCCCAAGGTCATTATCAATTTATGAAGGGTTATGATTTCATTTTCTTTCCAAAAAAATCAATTTTCCTTATTTTCCAATCCACACTACTCCAATCATTTTCTAAAAATTCATTCTCTTCATTTAATTAAAAACCACATCCTTGATGCCAAAGCCATAACCCAACCCCACTCAACATGATTAATCCAAACAATTCCAATGCCATGGCTACTTCTCCCTTTTAGATATTAACACAATTACACAATCCATATTAACAAAATACAGAAGGTTATTCAACCTTCTCCCTTTTAAATCCATGATGTCAACAATATTAAATTAGGGCTTTCCTCCCTCTCAACATAAACATGTTAAACTACTCCCCAATTAACCCAAACAACAACCAACTAAACAACTTCAATCAGAAATATCAACTTGTAGACACCCCATTTTTTATGGCCTTAAGACTTGGGCGCCACAGTTTGATCACCCAATGATGAATTTATACGCTATGCAAATACTCAGTTTCCTCAGCAAGAAGCCTCAATTTTGAATCTTAGAAGCCTACAAATCTTGCACCTTTTTTTGACCAAAACAACAATTTTCACCCAAGGGCCTGCAGGCCACAAATAAGTGTACGGTCGTCCCCTTAGTGGCCAGCTGGCCACTTGTTTCGGCAAAACAAATATTTTTTGCCAACTATGCCAGTTGTCTCCGCAGGCGCATGCACTGCACCAGCTATTTCTATACTGATATTTCTGAGGGAGTAACATAATTTTCTATATATACTTGACCCCCTCTCATAAAATTAGGTTAGAGAAAAATTGTGAAGTGCAAAATTCCCAAAAATATTTCTCTCTCTATCTTACAACCTACACACTCTCTCTCTACACTTCCTAAACCAAATTTTTAGGGTTCCTTGCTGAGATTCTTGAGCTTGAATTTCAGCACTTCAGGGTGTGAAATTGTTGGTTTATAACTCCAAGGGTCACCCCTCTTCAAGAGGTATACATCCTAGCTCTTTTGCACTACTTCTTTCCTATCTTTTCTTATTGTTTTTGGGTTATTTTTCAACTGTGTTTATGAGCTGAAACTTGTGGTTAAAAGCTATTAAAGGTAGAGGGGTTAATTACCCTTCTTTGAACCATATTTCCTAAGCTTTTACCCTCGTGTTTCCCATCTTTTTTTTTAAAACTTTTTCCCACTGGTTTTTAGAGGTTTTTAGAGGCTAAAAATGCTATTTTGAAGTCCCAAAAATGGAGGGGTTAGCCACCCCTCTTTTGGCTTGTTTGCTAGCTTAATTGCTTCATTTTTTAGCTTGTTTTTTTTAGCTGTTTTTACCTAAATTCCAACACTGTTTCAGCCTAATTTAGGACTATTTTTATGTGTTAGTTTCATTTATGCTTTTTATAGTAGGCTTGTAGTGTAATGGTCCTCATAGGTTTGGTATTTTAGGCATTAAACGCTGACCTATTTGAGTTGATAGCATTTATTTAGTGCTTTCCATACTTGTGTTTAGCTCTAATCACCTTTGCAACCTCCCTCATTTCTTGGCTTTTTATTTCCTTGAGAGTCATTTCAACCAATTGTTGTTTAAGCTTGAGATAAAGATCCTAGTGCTTAATGGTTTAATCTCTTCGGAGGTTCATTACCAAAGGCATGGCATCTCTCCATTAGTGGACTTAATGCTCATTTTTGGACAAAAATGACTAGGAATGGAAAGGTAATTAAAAGAAGCTAATAAAATTGGGGCTAAAATGAAACAAGATAATAAAATCAACTTGGGTTCAATAAGGCGTTAATTGAACCCATTGAGTCTTGAGTCGTTTCATAGTGGTTAGTGATGAAAATGGTTCAAGAGTCAATGTCAAATACTTCCCTTGATCAACAACATGATAGGGAGAGGTTTTTGTTGGTCTTTTAGCTTCATTTATTAAATTTTTCCCTTGATTTATAGACCATCATGCAATGTGTTTGCATCGATTAATGGCTTGTGAATTGAGCCTACCCCTCCTTTGATCTATTTGATGATAAAGAGAGGCAGGGTGGACAAACATCCCCTAAAAATATAATGTTTGTGCTCTATTTCATGTCTGCTGTAGCAGGGCAGTACCAAACATTAGTGGCCGGCCGGCCACATTACTGTACGGCCGACCACTTCTTCTGGCTGGTCAGCCGCCTTTTTTAGTCAGGCAATGTCCTTTTTTCCTGTAGAACAGAGCAGAGGCTGAGGTAAAAAATAGTGCAATTTTTTGACTGCAAAATAGCGTCATTCTGGCAGCCAAACAAGAGCATTTTCGGGTGGCAAATCCACATTTCATGCATAACCCCCTTGTGGCTTGTTAATTAGTATCTTATAATTAATAAAGTGTAATTCCTTCGAACTTGTAACAGCTTAGTTAATTAATTTTGTGTTGTAATTAATTAATTGGTTCTAACTTGTAAATAATTAGCTAAAGTAGTTGATTCATATATTTTGGGTATTGTAATAGTTAGTTAATTCGTAATAAGTAGCTAGGACATTCATTCAGACCCTCTTGCATGAGGGCAAATTGTAATAATGTGCATGTCTTCCAATCCCCATTTCTTTCTCCCTTTTATTTACTACTTATGATGGATAGCTTAGAGCATCAGGTTTCTTTTAGCATTTTCCATGGTTTGCATCCATTTGTCTTGCATGCATAAGATTTGGTTCATCGTTCTAACGGCATTGTCATTTATTACTTTCTTGAATACGTGCACCACCACATGCTATCAAAATGATTCACATGACATTTTAGACAACCGAACCTATTAGTAGCATTTTTGTATGCATTGCATTTGTCATTTACATCTTAAAGCATGCATTTTTCTAATTGTTTTATTTCTTTTGTCTTGCCTTGGAGTACTAGGTAAGCATTTATTCCTTTAGCATATTGCATGTGTGTGATTGTTGTCATGTTAAGCATATTTTTCATGAGGCTAAATGCTTAAGTGATATACTTGTTTCAATGCCTGTGGATGAAGGCTAATTGCTCAAATTGAGATAATTTGATTAATGTACATAAGAGTTCACTTTTTCAAGTGGCACTTATTCAAAACAATTTTCAAAAAACAAACATGGAAGGAAAGTGTTTCAACTTTTGCGAATTAGTCTATACTTGTGTGCATCGCATAGTAAATTAGTCTAATAACTGGAACAAGAGCATATAATGTAAATAAGAATCACATCGTGATTAGTAGAGGTTGATCTTTGATCAGGTAAGTGGGGTACTCAATTAATGACCTTTCCCTCTCGTACCTAAGTTCCCGAGCCAAGACACTTTGGTGATGATGGATAAATGGCCTTTGGCATAAGTCACGGGTTTCCTAAATTTCTCAAAAACTATTTAGGTGGCGACTCTGTAATCTAGCAAAACAATCCATTTTTGGCATTTTTTATTCAAAATCAATTTTCCAAAAGATTTTCCAGATTTGGACTCATTTGTGTTTATCTATTTCACATTGCACTTGTGGAATCAGATTAAGAACCATGGGAGTCTGAACTATAGGTCTATCGTATATGAAAGGAGCACAAAAAGCAAGCTACACAACCCTAGATCCATTTTCATGACTTTCACAGAAATCCAGAATGAATATGGTTTTTATGCAATAAAATCTACCACATGTCTATCTATAGACGAGGTATTGAAAAGGAGCAAAGAAATCCCTACCTCTTGAAGCGAAGAGGAGACAACCCAAAAATCACCAACGACGAAACCACGAACTACTTGGATCAAAAGGAAGCCCTTGATGAGATCTACAATCTTTCTCAAAGGACCAAGGTGAAAAGATAGCTCTAGGTGAGTAGATCTAAAGATTTAAGTGAAAAAGTTGAGTTTAGAAAGAGAGAAAGGAGACTCACAGTGTAGAGATAGAAACGAGAAAGAGAGAGGAAAGAAAATAATGAGAAAAGTGTCTTAGGACCCTATTTATAGTAGTAGAATAATAGCCCCAAAGTAAATGAAAAGAATAAGTCAAAACCCCCCAAAAAGTAGGGCCCAAACCACACCTAAAATCTTAAATTTACTCACAGGGGTCGACCCTTAGGACAGTGGTGTCGACCCTTACGAAGAAATGCTGAGACACTAATGTGTGCAGTAAACAAGGGTCGACCCTTAGAACCAGTGGTGTTGACCCTTTATTTTAGTAGCAACTCCCAGAACACAGTAGCAGACAAGGGTCGACCCTTGAAACCAGTGGAGACACTAAGAGCAAGGCAGAAAGGTAGTGTCGACCACCAGGAAGACCAGTGTTGACACCAGAATAAATTTTCCAAGTTCCTAAAGAACTTTTCAATAAAAACAAGCACAAACGAACAATCCCAACGAGTCCAAATCGAATTGTATTCCTCCAAAACCAAGATACAACAACTCTAATGACTTCCAAAATGAAAATAAAGGAATTGAATACACTCTCCAATAGGTTAAAGGACACAAGTGCTACAAATTGGTAGACTTGATTGCAGGCCATGCCCTACTTTCGTTCATGGATGGGTTTTCAGGGCATAATCAGATTTTCATGGGGCCTGAGGACAGAGAGAAGACAACATTCATCACTCAATGGGGGACTTATTGCTATCGAGTTATGCCATTCGGGTTAAAAAATGCTAGAGCCACTTACCAGAGAGCAGCAACCACTATATTGCATGACATGATTCACAAAGAGGTTAAGTGTACGTGGATGATATGATTATTAAGTCCAAGGAATGAGAAGGTCACCATGAAGCATTGAGGATGTTCTTTGAATGAATTTGAGATTACAAGTTAAGGTTGAATCCACAAAAATATACTTTCGAAGTGACTGCAAGAAAGATGATAGGGTTCCTAATCACACAATGTGGAATCGAGTTTGACCCATCCAAAATCAAGGCCATCTTGGAAATGCTCCCACCAATGACTAAAAAGAAATTGTGATGCTTTCTTGAAAAAGTGTAATTCATAAGAAGGTTTATTTCTAAATTAGCCTTCACTTGTGAACCACTCTTTGGCTTGCTGAAGAAAGGGAAGAAATTCTAATGGGATGACCGATGCAATCACGCTTTTGAGCAAATCAAACAATATATACAGAATCCACCCGTGTTGTCACCCCCTGAGCCAAGGAAACCATTAATTTTGTACCTGTCAGTGACTGAATCTACTATTGGCTATATGCTAGCTCAAGAATTGGAAGGGAAGGTGGAAAAGGCCATATATTGTCTAAGCAAGAAGATGTTAGGATATGAAATCCGTTACACCCCTCTGGAAAAGGCCTGTCTAGCCTTGGTATGGGCCACCAGAACCTGAAGGGCACTATTTGTTAGTGCACTCGATAATCCTAGTTTTGAGATTAGATTCCATCAAATATGTCTTTGAGAAACTAGCGCTTACTGGTAGGCTAACTCAATGGCTGCTTTTACTTTTTGAGTTCGATCATATGTCACTCGCAAGTTTGTTAAAGAGAGCATCGTAGCAGAGTTCTTCACAAATCACTTGATTAATGAGGAAGAAAACGGGGAGTACGAATTCCCAGATGAAGAGATCATGCAGTTGGAAGAAGATACTTGGAAGTTGTATTTTGACGAAGCTGTCAATCAGTGTGGATACGAGATAGGAGTGTTACTCATAGCACCCAATGACTTCCATGTGCCTCTAGTCTTCAAACTCTAGTTTAAAGTATCCAACAATCAGGCAGAGTATGAGGCACACATCGTCGAACTAGAAGCTGCCCTAGAACTAGGGGCAATAAGATTGGATACGATTGGGGATTCAAACCTGGTTGTGTCTCAAGCCAACGGGGACTGGAAAGTGAAGGAAGAAAAGATGAAAGTCGATCATCAAACTCTGGATACGCTGATCTTGAGGTTCAAACGATTGACATTTACACACTTGGTGAGGGAGACCAATTGGTTTGCTGATGCCTTGACAACGTTGGCTTCGATGGTAGATATACCGATTGGGGTAATGATGCATCCAATTATCATAGAGCAAAGGTACACACCAACATATGAGATGATTGCTATAACAAGAGAAGCCCAACATGAAGGTCCTTGGTACTTTGACATTTGGAACTTTCTACAAAAAGAAGTATACCCATAAGGGACAAATGATAAGGACAAAAGGAGGACACGACGTCTGGCCACTCAATTCATCATCTATTGAAAAAAGTTGTATAGAAGGGATCATCTGGGAATGCATAAGTTGTGCATAGAGGAGGATGAAGCCAAATGCATCATGAAAGTTGTCCATTGAGGGAAGTGTAGGGCCCATATAAATGGTATAATGTTAGCAAGGAAAATCCTCAGACAAGGATATTATTGGTTGACTATGGAAAATGATTGTGTCAGTTTTGTTTGGCGATACCACAAATGTCAAACTCATGCTAATCGCATGAACATCCCACCATCAAAATTGTATAACATGACTTCACCATGCCCTTTTTTAGTTTGGGGAATCGATGTCATCGGGGCAATAACACCAAAAGGATCAAATGGACACAAGTTCATCCTAGTGCAAATCGATTACTTTACCAAGTAGGTGGACGCACAGTCATATGCAATGTTGAAGGCGTCACACATGGCCAAGTTTATTAAGAACAATATCATCTGTAGGTATGGGGTTCCGAACAAGATTCTTTCGGACAACAGTTCGCACTTCAAGAGAGAGGTGATTGATCTACTTGAGAAATATAATGTACAAGGGTACCAGTGCAGGATTGCTCGAGCGTTTAATAAGGTCAAGTCCATGAATCCGAATGAGGGAGTTCTAGTGTTAAAGGACAACCGAGCTCCAATTTACGATCCTAGGGGCAAGTTCAAGCCCAATTGGATTGGTCCATATATCATCAAGTCAATTTGGTCAGGAGGAGCGGTTATTCTAATGGATTTGGATGGATTTGAGTTTTCACTGATGATCAATATGGATAAGTTGAAGAAGTACAATCCCTGAGAGGTTCGTTGGGCTGAAAACCTAAAAGGGCAACCTAGGTAAAAGTTAGAGCAAGAAAAAGAAAAATAAATAAGGTGGAGCTCGTAAGGCGGAAAACCTGAAAAGGTAGCTTTGGAAAAAATTAGAGCAGAAAAAGATAGAGTAAATACTTGAGTGAACCCTAACCGTGAACTACGTAATGCCTGATTCTTATTCCTGGGATACGTAGGCGACTTCATTCTAAAGTTCAGCCTAAGCGTTTTCAATACGGTCGTCTTGTCCATGATTGATCGATTCACTTTCAAATCCAATTATCTAGGCCTGCTTTTCTGTGGTAAACGGGGTTGCATGGTAAAATTGATTGGTGACACAATGGTGGAAGAGGTACAAAAAGTTTTGTTCGGAGAATTAATTCGAGGTTGCAGTTTCAAGGGTTGATTTTAGGTAGGTTAAGTAGTGGTTGTTTGGGAAAATGTATTTGGTTTGGTTTTAACAAATTGATTGGTTTTCTCAAACACCTTTTGGCAAATGAATCTTTCATTAGGCCTGAGAGGAAGCTTTTCAATGCCCACAATCTTTCTTACATATTTTCAAAACAAAAGTGGAACAAACATGCTTTAGCCAACTCCCATATTAATTAAAGCATTTTATATCAGAAAGCTAAGGTCAAAGCAATAAACTAGGGGCATAGTCGAGCCAAGTTTGTGGCCCTCTCCCGACATCAGCATCAGAAGATTTCACTACCAAGAAGGCACCTACATGTGCTTCCTTCTATAGCCAAAGCATGCACTTATGGGAAAGGGCATAATTGAAGTCGTCAATGGGAGCCAAGAGTTTTCTCATCCTCTACGTAGTTGCGTACCGAGGAAAGTGTCTAGCCCGGAGTGGAAATGAAGCTGGGTATTCAATCTCATCAGCAGGGCGGGTCTGATTATGGGAAAATTAGTGAAAAATAGATCAAATATATTTTCTAACCCAACCAACTCTCTCTCTCTCTCTCTCCACCCATTGAACCATCGACCCTTCCTACTCCTGCACCACCGTAGTGCCGCCGACTGACACCGCACAGCTGTCACTAGTCGCCAATCCGATGACCACCCTCACCATCGATCTCCCTTCAACGGCTTCTTAGGCCTTAGATTGCACTTTTTTGAACATCTAAAACCTTCAAAGCATATTTATATACTCCAAAAGCTAACATTGAAAGGTAGCGACTCAAGTTTGAGGAACAAGAGAGCCAAAAGCATAGAAAATTGAAGCTTTTCAAAGAGAAAGAGAGAGAGAGAGAGAGAGAGAGAGAGAGAAACAAGAGAATTGCAGATCTGAGAGTGCTTAGAATAGCTTCAGAGTCTCAATCGAAACAAAGAACATTCCCCAACTCTCTAGCAAGGTAAAGTGATATCCAAGTTATAAAATTTTGTCTTTCCTTTGTTTGTGAATATCACTGGACAAGGAAATTGAAAATTGTGCTTTGTTTTGAAAGCAAACCAAAACAGTGCTCTATTATGGGTTATTGTGAACAAATAAGGCTGTATTTAAGAAGTTCAATTTTTTTTGCACAATTGAAGCAAGTTTGTTTTTGCTATTTATTTCAACAAGAAATTGATGCTAAATGAGAACTCCCATGAAAATTTCTTGAATTCCTAATAATTTTGTGTGAAAATTTCCCTGAATTTCTTAAACCTTAATGGTTTGGTGTGTTTTGAAATTTCCATACAAAACAAACAACATAAAAGCTTTTTCTAAACATCAACATCTCAAAAGAACATTCAATCTGAATTCTTTGTGATCATCCCAGGGAAGTTTCTCATTCACTCTGAAATTTTCTCTGTGAAGAGTTGAAAAATTTCTCTGAATTTCTCTTCACCGAGAAATTTATCGACGGAGATGTAATTTTCCCTGTTAAGATGTAATTTTTATGTTTAGGGTTTGGATAGGATGATATTAGGATCATAAATTCGTCCAAATTTGATGGAACTTGCAATATGAATTTCTCTGTGATCATACAATAAAAAGATTTCATTCACTCTAAATTTTAAAGAGTTGAAATTTCTCAAAATTGTCGCAGAGAAATTTGTTTAAAATTTTTCTAAAATTTCCCTGTGTTAAAATTTTTTTATCAAAATTTCTCTGAGAAAATGTTAAGAACCCCAACTACTATGAAAATATTACATATCTTTTATATTATAAAATCTTAATATCATGAACCTTAGACTTAAAACCAATGTTTATAATTTTAAAAAAAAAATTATACAAAAATGATAATTTTTTTTATTGTTTTTATGAAATTCTTTAAAATTATTTTTTTTTTTCTTTAAAAGAACAAGTTTAATGATAACCAAATCAAACATCACCTATAACTCAAAGCCAGTCCTTAGATTTTCTATCAAAAAAAAAAGGGAAAAAAAAATTAGATATCCCAAAGGTAGAAAATATCATCGTTTTGCTATTTTTCTCTTCAACGTCCGGCGTGTAGCACCGTCTGGCTTCCCTGTCCGACGACCTACACAGACCGACCCAAAAACCAGCAACATCAGCCTCACCGGTGACTCCTCTCTCTCTCTCTCTCTCCCCCAATTGTTGGATAATTGTTTTTGAGGTTTTCTTTATCATTATTTTTTTGTTCGATTTCTAATATAAACTAATGATAGAATAGAATAAATGTTGGGTTTCTTTTAAATATTGGGTCCCTTGTCAGGGCTGGCATTGGGTGTTCCCTTTGCCATTGAATTCAAGGACTTTAATTACTGGAAAATAACAAAACTTCAACAAAAATGCTTTAGAGCTCTAATATAGGAGCTCTAATAACTTTAATGGAAGGTAGGTCCCTGATGTGATGTTTTGGTTTTGTTTTTTTTTTATTTGTTTATTTATTGATTTTCCACCCCACTAGAACTCAATTAAAGCATCTGCATCTGTCTCAGTAAATTTTGAGTCAAATTATAACCCAAAATCCACTTTTTTATTTTAGCTAGCCTCTTTTTTATATACACACTCCATCAAACTCTCTATTTTAAAATTCCATTTCATTAAAATATTATTTTTTATTCTTTTATCTTTTTCAATTTAAATATATTAAAACAGGTATAAAATAAGATCCAAGACAGCACCAAAGCAACAACAAAACAGCCGGAGCCAGGGTGGTCAACCGGCCGATTGACCGGCCAGATGACCGGGTGGTCGACCGGTTAAGCAAAATTTTAGCATTTTTCTTCTGTTCATGGGACATCTTGGGGGATGACCCCAACTTTGCTCCAGTTCAGAGAGAGAGAGAACCTGATGAACTTCCAAGATGGTGAGAATGAAATTTGTGTGATGGCTCTAGTAAGTGTTGACAGTAATGGTAGTTTGAGAAATAGTGTTCTTGTTGGCGGGAGAAAGAAGCACGGAAAAGAAAATATAATAAAAAATTGATTACCATGTGAACAATTCCTCGCTTCATCAGAGGAGGAAATGTAGCTTTGTCAAAATGAATGAAGCCTATAGCGACTCTGATGCATCAACATATTTACAGTTTGGCTCTCTACAATAGTGTCAAAGTCATTGTAGCGACTCTGATGCTGATGCTCTTAGAGCTCTAATTTTAATGGGATGAATTATAACCCAAACTTCAATTCCATAATGAGTATTGTTGCACCCACTCCGGAATAATCAGATTTTTCCTTCCCGGCGATAAGGGGCTAAAAGATGGAAAATTCTATTATATACATTCCCTCTTGGAGAGTGTGTCATATGCCTGACGTTTGTGGTCCTTGGTAGTTATATTAGTCATGAGTCAGTGTTTATGTCATTATTTTAGTTTGTAATAAGTATATATATATTTTTTAGTTATGACTTAAAAGTTGTGTTTGATTTATAAATTTGAGAATTTCTAAATCATTTTTCAAATTCATGAATCAAACAAAGCATAAGAGGATTAAGTTATGCCATTTGTTATAATCAATCCCACAAATATCATAACTTGCATATGGTATACACCTTTTAGCATAACCTCAACATTATTTAGGGTAAGTTACAAACACCTCTCCTGAGATTTACTTAAATTACGAATTATTCCTTGTGATTCTAAAAATTACATTAGGCCCCCTAAGGTTTCTAATTCATAACAAATAGGTCATTTTATTAATAAATCATCAAGTTAATTAACAGTTTTTAATGATGTTAAAATTTTATTTCAATTAATATTTCAGATAATTTTATTATTGTACAAGAGAACAGTTACAAATTTTATTTTTTCAGTTAATTCTATTAAATAAAAAATTTTGACAGAAATATTTGTAATTTTTCAAACCACATGAGACAATTCGTATTTTAATCAAATCTGTGAAGAAGTATTTGTAATTTAGCCTATTATTTACATTGAAGTTGATATATTTATATATTTTTGGGTGTGTGTGTGCGTGTGCATAAAACACATATATTGATTTGTATTTATGTGTACTATGTATGTATATTTTATCCAGCAACAAGGATGAGTATGATTCGGAGAATTGAGGAGATTACAGTATTTTGACTTGCTTGGCAGGAACATGGAAGGAGTGGTTGAGGTGGATGTGGATGCTACAATTGCTGAAATGGCAACTAAAAAACGGCGGAGGAAGAAAGTGAATATTACCAAAAGAAAGAAAGCAGGTCAAGGCCAAAAGAAGAAGGTGCAATCGATTGCAGTGGATGGGGAGAGTTTGCCCGGTTCTGCGGAGGGGCACAATGATAATAATCCTCTGGGAATCACAGTTTCAATGTTTGATTATTCGATTGATAATCACTTTAGAGCCATGAATATAATTCGTAAGTTATGTGGAGAGGCAGAGTGTGATGACTTGGACAAACGCGAGTTTCAACGGTTGTCCTCCTCAATCACTTTCATAAGGTACTACAATGGATTTCTAGAGAGCTATTGTATATTCTTGTTATCTTTTATTTGTTTTTGTTTTTGTTTTAGCCATTGTGTGATTATATGCTTGTTAGTGTTCATTTTTAGTTGTTTAGGTTTTAAGTGAAGATATTCTTGGCTAACAACAATAGTTAAGTATGTGAATGAGTTGAGTAGAGTTGTGCATTGGTCTGTTCTACTTAGCAGAGTTAAACTTAGCAATTGGTGGAGCTTACTTCAATTTTGATTGTAGTTGTGACAAGTGACAAGCCCATTCAAGTTTATATTCATTATAGTTGACTTGTTTTATATTGATTTCTTAACAGATTTGACTTAGTTTATCCGTTGAGTTAATACAGCAATCAATTCAATGTCTGGTTCCAAACTCATACCTATACCAAACAAATGAGTAATTATAATGTATTGGTGGCAAGAGCTTATTCAATGCGTCACTTTATGGCCAAATATCATCTATCAACTATCTTTTTAATTATTTTTTCTCTGATTGTGTTTCTTATACTACAAGTTTATAATGCGCGTTCCACCTGTTGACAAGTTTAACGGTCTTACGTTGCAAAATCTTGTTATGTTGAGCAATTGAGCTTGAAGTCGAAGGGTCAGGTTGGCTTATTTGATCAATAAAGGTGTCTCTTAACTTGCTGAGCTAGGTTGTTGACTAAAACTTGATTGCTTATGCTTGTAGGAAATATCTTTTGAGTTGTAGCTTTTAAACAGATGAAAAATGTTTTCTTTTTAGTGCTTTTTTGAATTCCAACATTTCACGAGGAATTTATGTTTGAAATATTTGAAGAAAAAAAAGAAGTGAAAAAATTGCTTATCATTTACTTTCCAGTTGTCTTCGATACCATGGTTGTGCTCTTCATGCTTGTTTTTAGAGTTAAAACTTTTAATTTATTTAAATTTAAATTTGTTACTTAGTCTTGTTAAGCCTGTACATAAACTAGATCCTTGCAAGTGTACAGATAATGGAGGCATTTTAATTACCAACCAAGAGTAGTTCGGTTTGCATGTCATAATGAAAGTAGTCCACAGCCAAAAAAAAGTTATTGGTGGGATAACTTTACCTCAATTTTCAGCTGCTACTATTCCTAAGGTACATGATAAGGAATTATTTGTTGAGACTTGTAAATTTTGGTTGCTTCAGTTTTGACCCTCTTTGCCATAGGTTTCTTGAAAGAGATGTACAAAGCGTATATAATTTTTCTTTCCTTTTGATAGTTTGGTTTTCATATTGATGTAGAAGGATGGCCAAGATGGGAACATATTATCTCCGGAATCCAGGTATGTTGATTAATTTGAAGCAATCCTTGTCTTTGGGAACATATTATCTCCGGAATCCAGGTATGTTGATTGGTTTTCATATTGATGCAGTAGACTCTGTGATGTGGCATGAATGAAGGTAACACTGTTCTATAAGCAATGAGCCCAACATTAATGTAGAGCAGTGGAAAAGTGGGTTTTTGGAGCTGATTTTTATTATTTTATAAAGGATGGATAGGTTAAATTTTGGGGATTCCAGGATTTCAAAAGGTGCAACAAAAGGGTAGGGTCTTGATAATGAAAATACAAGATTTTGGAGACTTTTCTGGAGATGTTCTTGGGCTGTAAACAAACAGCACCCTTATGAACAGTAACATAGGGTTGTTATCGGTTATTTTAGGAATTACGACTATGATTGGCAACGAGTTAGGGTAGTGAAACAGTTTTTTATGGTTGGCAAGGTTTAAAATAGATATGGCTCTATAGTATTATAAGCCAAAAGCACAAAAAATTAAGATGAAACAAGAAGAAAGTCTAAGCATCACAGCTAGAATCCCATTGGCATCAAACCTAATGTTTGATTGCATTTCACAATTCACAAAACAAAGATACTAAGCTTTGAAAATTCTCTAAAAATTGATATACATTGAACTAGAGGTATTGCCTTGCTTTATATTAATTCCTAAATAAGAAACTAGAAGTTTTTATTTATAAAATCTACCTAGAACTAACCTAACCAAACCAAACCAAACCAAACCAAGCCTTAAGTCTCATCAAATGGGATCGGCTACATGAATCCTTCTTCTCCACGCGACTCTATCAAAGGCCATTTCGTTAGTTAAATTAAGTAGATTCATATCTCTATTTACAACGCTAGTCAACGTTAATCTAGGCCTACCCGGTTCCCTAACACTTCCATCTACCGTCACTGCATCGCATCTCTTCACTGCTGCCTATGTTGGTCTCCATTGAATATGACCAAACCATCTCAATCGATTCTCTCTCAACTTATCTTCTATCGGTGCTATTCCTACCCATTTCCGAATACACTCATTTTTAATTCTATCTTGTCTAGTCTTGCCACACATCCACTTTAACATCCTCATCTCAGCAACACTCATCTTATCTACATGTTTCTTGGTTGCCCAACACTCCGACCATATAACATCGCTAGCCCAAACCATAGCTCGACCCATGGCCAACCCCTACAATTTATGTCCTCAAAATTTTAAAATTACTAGGATACTCCTCATTTACAACACACTAGAAAACATATAACCATATAAAGAAAAAATGAGATTTAATTCTAGCCTAAATAATCTTAAAATATGATTTGACTAAGCCTAAAAACATAATTATACATGATTTTAGAAAATGTATCCATCTTTTCTATTCCTGTAGGTACTTGTATCACACTCAATACGTGGCAAGCCCTACGGGTGCCACATCATCAATGTCATGCCTGCATGGAAGACCGACAAGGCACTATGCAGACGTATCACATGCCCAATGCATGGCGAGCCCTACGGGTGCCATGTCTCGAATACCTTGCCTGCATGGCAGATCAACAAGGCACAATGCAAAACCAAGATTACATGTTTCGCCTAAGTGGAAGCATGCACACAAGTCCAAGTGTGAAGAGCCTTACAACAGGCAGCTCCACGTCCCCTCATAGGCCCATGGTCCTTTATACCTCACTTAGTCCAAGTTTGCATACATTGGACCGTTAAGAATGAGCCATTGGTTCTTCCAAACATTAAGATATGCCCTTGCCCCACTCATCTAGTCAGGTGCTTGGGTTGGGAGCAGGACCTAGGCATCACTACTTGGGATCATCAGAGGATTTTGGACAAGAGGCTCTGGTCAGGGGATCATCAAGACGGTTGTCTTCTTTCTAAGTCAACTCGATCTTAGTTAGGCTTGGAGAAGAGGTGATGGGGACCTTACACTCTTTGCCTGATGTATGCATGATATGTTGCTCTCCTTGCTCTCTCCTTCCAAAGTGGCAAATAGCCACCAAAAGTTTTGACCTTAGTATCCGTAGGCATATTAGCAACCCAAAAACATAACTTCACATGTTTTTACCCGTAATTTTTTTCGCCATTACACATTCCCAATAAGTGTAGTTATGACCTACTGATTTCACACGAATAGCTTGCAGAGAATATGTATTTCCATTGGTCATAGTCTCTAAAAACAGATGTAACAATCAAAGATGAGGGTCAATTCGAGTTGTTGTGTTGGGTTAGGCCACGTATTGTTGCAAAGAATATAGAGACCAATCAGATTAGAGTAGTGTTACCAAAAAAATGGCAATACCCTAGCAATTTACGTTTTGAAACACATGTGAAAATGGCAATACCCTAGCAATTTACGTTTTGAAACACATGTTTCAAGAAATGGTACATTTTTGTTCCAAAACGGTAATTCAGCAATCAAAAGTAATCCCTTTTTTTCTAGTTATTTACTTTAAGGTTTCCCTCAGAAGAAGGGGGGGAAAATATGTACTTAAATCTAGGAATAGTGGAGTTTTGGCAAGACAATTTTTAAAATAAACCATAATGCTTATAGAAATGTGTTTTTACATGATTAATTTGAAGAAAAAAAATTATATTGTATTGGATGTCTAATTCTGAAAAGAAAATTGCCGCGTCACATTTTAGAGTATCTAGCATATTGTGTTCCTATTCTTGTTCCATGTATCAGAACATTCCGCATTCCAGGTAAAAGACCAACAAGATGGAGTGATGTTGTTTAAAGATGGGTTTGGTCGTGGATAATGGCGATTGTCTTGTGTTCATGTCAACAACAAATCAGGGTAACTGTTGACTGGTTGAAGAGTTTAAAAAAAGGGCCAAGAACTGGTTCAAATAGTTCAGAAGAGGAGATTGGTTGGTTTGGGCTTCAGGGAGTTAACAGAGGGTCTTACCGAGAAAGAAGAGACTCTAATTGTTTGAAGAGCTTCTACGAGGCTTTTGAGAGAGATAGAGAGAGAGGCCGACAATGAAACGGGGGCCATAACTAGTCACAGTCATAGTTCTTGCTGTTCAATTTCTTGAGGTCGACCTGCCAATGAAATCAGAGGGAGGCGATGAGATCAACGACACTGTGATTTGATTAGGATTTCTGATGGGTTAGGTCAATTGGAGTTTTCGACTAAGATGCTAAGGTCATGATGGTCTGTTACAGAGAGGGAGTTTACAAGGTGCTCTGCAAGGTTACCAGCAACAGAGATGCAACATAAGAGAGAGGGAACAATCAACAATGAAGATTTCAATTACTCCGACACAGGCTGCGAACCTCCAACCTTTATACCATGTTAACAACGATTAACAATTCAACGAAAGTAATAGAAAAGCTCTTAGACAAGTCTAATTTTTCTTAACAAAAAAATACATGTTACAAAAGGAACACTTACTAAACAATAATACCCTAATTACAGAAAAAAAGACTACTATACTCTCAAGCCTCACTTGATGATGCTTAGTCAACCTAACTCACAAACTTAGAAGAAAGACAAGTAAGAAGACAATGAGAGTTTGAGAGAATGCCTTTTGTATTTCACTTTGAGAATGCTTTACAATTCTTGGATGGATTAGAGCAAATGAGCTCCTCTCCTATTTATAAGCTCCCTAGGAGCATTCAAGAACTCTCAAGAAAATGTCATGTAGAAGCTTCCCATGGAAGCCTTCTTTACAAGCTACAAGAATGCTCTAGAATGCCTTCTAGAACTATCTATACAAATATCTAATTATATGTACAAGTGTATAGGTTCTTGAATTCCCTAGGTTCTTCTAGAATTCTTCATACACTATAACAAAACTAACTATTTACGGCATGCATTAAATGCATGTCGTAATTAGTACATTCTACGATATTTTTTTTTTCACAAGCCATTAATGTTTTGTCAATAACAGCATACATATCATGTAAGTTGTTAATTCATATATTTATGACATGTAAAAGTATGCCGTAAAAATTATATATATTACGACTTACAAAAATATGTCGTAAAATATTTGCACTTAAGGCGACATACATTTCATGTTGTAAAATATTATAACTTTACACGACATGTTAATGAATGTCGTGAAAACTTCTACAAAAAAAAAAAAAATCAATCAGATTTTTTATGACATGCAAAAGTATGCTGTAAAAAATGTATATTTTCAAGGCAGATAAATATATGTTATAAAATATCTGCACTTAAGACAACATACATTTTATGTTGTAAAATATTAAATTTTATATTTTTTTGAATTTAGTGATTTTTTTAGAAAATCAAAAAATATTTTCCTTCTAAGTATATGTAAATTATTTGAATTTAAAAAGTAAAGAAAAAAATATTTAAAAACTTACACCACACCACCTCTCGATCTAGATCCATACCTGTTTTTGTCCCAAACCCTCTCATTCTCTAGAGAAATTATATTTCAATTATAAATAATAAAAAAAATATCTAGTTGTTCTCAAATATTTATAAATTTCAAGTATAAATGAGCAATTTTTATTTTTTTTCCCAATAAACTAGATATTCTAGTTATAATCCAGATTTTTTTTAATACAAAAATAATTTATATACTTTCACGATTTAAAAAAATATGCCGTGAAATATTTATACTCAAGATGACATGCATTTTACGTTATAATATATCATAATTTTACACGGCATGCATTAGTATGTAGTGAAAATTCTTACCAGAAAAATTTTGGGCTACCGCCTGTGGTTTGAAAAATTACAAATACCTCCCTGTCATAATTTTTTATTTAACAGAATTAATTGAAAATGTGAAATTTCTAAATGATCACCTATACAATAATAAAATTATCTAAATTATTAATTGAAATAAAATTTTAACATTATTAAAAATTGTTAATTAACTTGATGATTTATTAATAAAAGGATCTATCTGTTATGAAATTAGAAACCTTAGGGGGCATAATGTAAATTCTAGAATCACAGGGAGTAATTTGTAATTTAAGTAAACCTCAGGGGGTGTGTTTATAATTTAACCAAAAAAGTTTTTAAAAAAAATTATTTTCTCTCTCAAAAATTCATAATCTTATAAATCAATAAGTGTTTTTTTTTTAAAAAAAATTTGCCAAATTATATTTTAATTATAAATAATAAAAAAAAAAATTCTAGATGTTCTTAGATATTTATAAATTTCTAGTAGATATGATAAATTTTTTTATTTATAAAATCCAGTAGATATTCTATTTATAATGTACAATTTTTTAATACAAAAATAATTTATAAACTTATACATAAAATCTTTTTGTCTAAATTTTTTACTTCAATTTTTATTTACTTATTAATATTGTTGAGGTTACACATTCATTACCTTCCAGATTTTTTTTATTAATATTGTTTTTGCTTTGTTAACCCCGGTTCAGTTCGTTCTCTCTCTCTCTCCATCGGCATCTATGAACCTGTGAACGAAGATTAATAAAAAAACGATGCCATTGATCGCCTCCTTCTCGTCCATTCCGATCTCTCCTCTCTCATTCACCAGGTAACTAATTCGTACTTCTAGAGAGAGAAATGAGATAGCAATTTCATATTTGATCAAACATTGGTTTGGAGGAAATTGAAACCCTTAGATTTGTCTGAAATTGTTGTGTTTTGTTGCTTTGTTTCTGCATTGATTCACTGATAAGTTCTACGATTGTATTTTTTTTTTTTATTTCATTGATTTCATTGATTCACAAATTGAACTTCATTGATTCACTAATAAGATAGCAATTTTTTTTCTTTTTTTTTGGTTGTGAATTTCTCTGCATTCTCCATTCCACTTCCAGGTCTGTCTATCTTGATTTTGCTTGGTTGCTTCTTATTTGTTATTGCAATGTAGTGTGAATTTTTGTGTGTATGCTAATCTTTTGTTATATGATTTCAATTTGTGTTACTGTTAACTACATATTACTTTGAATCAATTTTTCCAAACTTTCGTTGCGAAGTCATGCCAGCAGAACTCAGCAGGGCCAGGCAAAATTCAGAGAATGTATACAGAGCCTTGATTTAGTGCCATCCTTTGAATTAATGACTTCTTAGTTTGTCCTCTATTGGCTACTGCCACCTTTAGAATGAATGCTCATGTTAGCATCCTAATAGTGAATTGGAATGAGCATTCATTCCATTTAACTTTCTATTTCATTTTCACTCTCATTCCATTTCATCATACCAAACATAAACGTGAGAACACACAAAAAATAAATAAATAATCTAAATATGCCAAAATCACATTTGCACCAATAGAGCAACATGGTCATAATTTGGCATTTCATTACTCATAATAGTTTTCACATTGTAATCTAAATGTGCCAAAATGACATTTGTAGAAATATTATCAAAATTTGACATTTTAATACTATAACATACTAAATTATAACTTTATTTCATTTTGGTAATGCCCAGTGAAGTTAGTCTAAACTGGTCATTTAAGCAGCCAACAGGTTATCAAACATGAGTAACTCCATTCCAATAGCAAGAAATAATCTGAAATGTGCCTATATTCCACCAACAGCAAACATTAATCATAACTTTAAAATCCCAAGTAGCTGATTCCAAATAAAAAGTTAAAAAAATATATATTATAGCACAAGTTATCCTAAACCTCAAACCATAACCCTAACAAACTTCATATAGTAACACTATCTAAGGCTTTGTTTGAGAAGTGGCTAAATTAGTCAAAAAGCCACCATAAAAAGTCAACTATTTTTTTTACTTTTTTGTATGTCTTTTTGTAAAAAATCAAAGAACCATAAAAAAAAAATTCTCAAACGAACCTTAAGTACTCTTATCAGCTTTTGTAGTAGTAGCAGTAGTTTGACTCGAAACCTCCTCCTTACAAGGAGACCAAGCTTATAGCTAGGAAGGGCATCACAGAGAACTGTAATGACATGGCCAATGTGTTCGTGGTTACCACCACCATGAGGATGCTCCACCTGATTCATAGCAACACCACGAACCTTGGGCCAACGGTTCAGATAGACTCTATACTTGTGATATGAATTACGGGCCCCATATGGAGGCTTGATCCTAAATAAATAGGAAAATGGTCAAAATAATGTTTTAAGATATATAAAGATTGTGAGAACTTGACTATTTGTCAAATCTCATTTTTGGGATTTAGCAAATTTCTTGTAATCTACTAAAATTAGTGACACCACCAGGTACAAGATAGTTAAATAATAAAAAAAAAATTTAAAGTTTTATAAAGCCAAATGGGAGGTTTCTCTTTTCTTTTCTTTTTTCCTTTTGAGCTTTAAATTAGAAATTTTATGCAAACAAAAGACGAGGACAAAATTTGACAAGTAGCATAGCAATTACCCACTTCTTGAGTGCATAACTTAGATTAATTTTACACCCTTGATCAAGTGGAATGACAAAATAGGATTTTTGTAGCCTTTTTCAAAGGAATTAAATTCATGATTCATCTTTTGGAGGCAAGAGATTAGATAGATTCCTTTGAATTAAATGCACGTCGTAGTTAGCTTTAATGTTTTGTCAATAAAAGCACAATTGGGTTTTGTTAATTACAGTTCTTCCAACATTTCTCGTGTTCAATACAAAAGACAATCTTGTTTTTTGGCATTGTTCCGTGTTCAGTTTTCTCTAGGTTTCTTGGCATAGCAGTTGAGTTTGTCTCTACCCTTTGAAGTTTGAAATGATTGCTAAAGATAGTTTCATTTTGTTCAATGATTATTATAAGCTCACACTTCCTATAGTTATTTATGTTTTCTTAGTATTTTAGTATTTTAGTCTATTTTAGACTTATTTCAGTACTTTTCTTTCTTTCTATTCTTCATTCCTTTCCTGTTTGTTGTTCATATGATTGAATGAATTTAGCTAATGTGCCAGCTGCTTGATCTACCCTATTTTCACCCACTTATTTTAATGTGCTTCACCTTTGAGTAATTCTATGTTTAGGACTTTGTGTTATTCTTTTTCCGTGGAACTATGCTTCAATAACAAATTGCACGGTAATAACACTACAAGAAAAATGAGTTTAGACGGCATTTTTTTAAACGTCACTTTTATTATTATTTAATGACGTTTTATAAAAACGTCGCATATTGTTTTAATAAAACGACACCGTTTTTAAATAAGAGGCGTTTAAAATCGCCTCCAAATGTGTTGTACCTCACGCGCCTATTTTGAATCTTAGAATACGTGTTAAAGCTTTGTAAACCCTCATTTTGAATCTCACGCCTTCACAATCCTCACATCTCTCTCTTGCTCACCCCCAATTGCTTCTAAACCCATGAGAGCGATTTCGATTCAGAGCGATTTCGATTCAGAGCGATTTTGTTTTAGATTAATCTTTGAGGTTCATACAGATTCATCAGAGCAGTATCGATGAAGCTCCTCTCTCTCTCTCTCTCTCTCTCTCTCTCTCGATTCATCCTTTGTTCTCTACGATATCGATCTGAAGCTCTGGGAGATTGCGAAGAGAGAAGAGGGGTTGGTTTCGATCGCAAAGGAAGTGATCTCAGGAGAGGCTGTGCTTGATTTTTCAGATCGATCTCAGAGCGATTTCGATTTTGAAGTTCTCTCTCTCGATTTCGAAGCTTCACCGCGAGGTATTGATCTCTCTCTCTCTCTCTCTCTCTCTCTCTCTCTCTCTCAAGCTCTTCCTTCATGTCTCTCTCGATTTGGTTATTGAGATCTATTGCTTATTTGTGTTGTGTGTGTGTGTGTATATATAAATGTTCGGTTTCTTCGTTTTCTTTCCCCTCACTATGTCACTGTTTAGCTTACCTAAAATATTAGTTACATTTTTTCTAACCTTCTAATATGTAAAATTTTTATTTCCTCAAACTCCTCATTTATCACCTCTATTTTTCGAACCTTCTGATATGTAAAATTTTTATTTCCTCAAACTCCTCATTTATCACCTCTACGTAATTAGCATTTTTTGTTTCTATGAAGAAATGATTGATTGGAAATCTAACAATATAGATGTTCAGTACTACAATATTATTCTTAACAAGGAGATTCTGATATTGAAGTGATCGGGCTTTTAAAAACATTTTCCAAGAAGAAGTTGATAATATTTTCCAGGAAATTTTTTTATTTTTGGACATCACCTGCAAGGCCAGATAGCATAATAGGCATTTATTTTTGTGACGAGATCACCTAAGACTAACACAAGCTCAATCTAACACTACTTGGTGCTGCAACATCATCCAGACACCATTTTCAAAATGATACAAATACTGTTGAGGAGTATCAGAGGAACTCTCAAGTATTGTGTTGCATAAAAAAGACCTATGAGCTGCCCCTTAAATGACTTTGTCTTGCCTCCAGAGAAGTCTGAGAAGCTCCACCCTCTTGGACCTAGAAACCACTCGTCATTTAGTATTGCGAGAGCATTTGCTAGGAGCAGAAAGCCTTCAAGTAGAGTCCAAAAACCCATTTTCTGCATGATGAAAATCTTGTTTAGCAAAGACTGCCAAATTAAAAGACAATTTTAGAACTTTAGGCCAAAAGTTAAATTTCAAAAAAAATGCCACTGTGTGTACGGGAATTTTAGTATTGCGAGAGCATTTGCTAGGAGCAGAAAGCCTTCAAGTAGAGTCCAAAAACCCATTTTCTGCATGATGAAAATCTTGTTTAGCAAAGACTGCCAAATTAAAAGACAATTTTAGAACTTTAGGCCAAAAGTTAAATTTCAAAAAAAAATGACACTGTGTGTACGGGAATGTTTTGATAAACAAACAAGAGAACAAAGATATAAATGTGTGTATATATTCGTTATTTTTGTATAAATTTAAATGTGTATGTAAATCTGGATTCTACTAGTTTCGGAGGATCTATCAACGGGTTTTTAGTATAGGAGCTCTTTTCTTTCTTTATTATTTTTTTTAAAGTTCCTACATTAGCAATGAAGAATGTTGTAAGAAATTTGTCCATTTGTTATGCCACTAGCACTAGGTTTACTCCAAGCCAACATTTTTGCATTTGGTTGGTACTTTTTAGTGGCATGAAAATGATGTATCAACAGTCTGTGATGTTCAGGCACTGATAAAAGTGGCACAAGGCAGAACTGAAGAGCTGGTGAGTTTTTATTACCAATCACCAAAGAAGAAAAAGATGCAGAGCTGTTGAGTTTTAACAGTTCAACAGTCTTCTCTAATTGAATATGTGAATACATTTTGTTACCAAGTGCGTCTGGATTTCTTTGTTATCCTCTGCTTAGTTTGTGTAGAAAATTGTTGTTAATCAATGCATACAAGTTATGCTCTGTTTGGATGCATTTTTTTTTTT
This sequence comes from Camellia sinensis, assembly GCF_004153795.1. NCBI lineage: Eukaryota > Viridiplantae > Streptophyta > Magnoliopsida > Ericales > Theaceae > Camellia > Camellia sinensis. The sequence goes on from NW_021027049.1 coordinate 106,767, forward strand.
TTTTTTGAGTTCAAACATTTGTAAAGCATCTATATGTATATGGGTTCATTGATTGTTTAAGACCCATTGTTTTGTGTCATTTCTTTTTAACAATAACAATTCATTACTAATAAAAATGAAAAAACAAAAGAAAAAAATAATGGAGTTTTAAATATAGCCGTATGCATTTTCCATGCCGTGCGGTTTACAGGTATGTTAAGCATAGTTTTCCATTGGTGTCTGCACAAATGCTGTAAACATTCTAACATTCATGAAATTGTAACTTTTGCAGCTCCTACATCAGTGCCAAAAAAGCTACTTCTTCCTGGAGTTCCAGGGCTTTTAATACTCGCAGGATTTGTCGTATGGTGTACTTACATGATATTCATGATTAATGACACACCAAAAGGTTGCAAATATATTGGACAGAGATGGATATTTCTGGCCTCTTAACTTCTGCTGGTATCAATACAGGCTTTTGTCTTGTGGCTTTTGCACTATACTCCATTTTGAGAAAACAGCCCAGCAATGCAAGTGTGTACTTTGGACAAAGGCTTGCTCAGTTACGGGCAAAACGCAACAACCATTTCTCTTTTGACAGATTTGTTCCATCTCCTAGTTGGATAGTAATGACCTGGGAAGCATCTGAAGAAGAAATATTAGCTTCTGGGGGATTGGATGCAGTGGTTTTCCTCAAGATTGTTGTTTTCAGGTAATTATATCTTGACTTAAACTTGTAAAGTGAAAGTTCATTCATGTGTCGTAGAGGTGCATGTAGTCTTGATTTGGAGAATTACTAGGAATGACTGATATGTGGAGGTTTTTTGTTGTTACATTGCTGGGTAATGTGATTGTTTCCATGAACTACATTGATAAGGGATTTATTGTTGACTGCCTATCACAAAAAAAAGAAAAATAAATATAAAAGGGTTTCTTCTTTTCTGGTGCCTCTACGTTGGCATCCTCTTCTTCTTTTTCTTCTTCTTCTTCTTCTTCTTCTTCTTCTTCTTCGCAAATGTTAGAAAAGCTTGGCTACTCTTGTGGTATCCATCTTATATTATTTGCTTATGTTTTATTCTATTTTCTATGACTATGAATAAGGGATTTTTCATTCTAGCTGATTTAAAACAATTGGGACCAAGATTTGTTGAGTTGAATATTATATTATTATTTGGAGCTGCACACGAACTAAGCAATTGATAGAAAGTTCATATGTAACTTGCTTATGAGCTTGTTCAAGGTTCTTTCCCTGTCAACAAAGGACATTTTTTTGGAAGGAAAACACTATATATTGCTTTAGCCACAATAAAAGTAATAATAAGAAAAATGATGCAACTACAAGTTGAATGTCTTATGCTTCAGCTAGCATCATTAGCATTGGGCTTTAATTTTTTTTTTTCTTTTCTTTTTTTTGAGCCATTTATAATATGAGGATCATGTTTTTGACAGTGAATGACAAATACTGTAATTTTTTAGTGCTTCACTTCATACAAGGGATCTCACAGTTTTTATTCTTTTGAACTTCTAGGATTATAAAATCCACAGAGATGAGATACATGCAAAACTGGTTCAAATAATGAGAGAAAGGTTATTTGTTCATTTGCAGAAGTTGGCTATTTTCAACGTGTCTTAACTTCCTTCGTTTTGTTTTGTGAGTTGTTATTAACTTCAAATTGAAACTTCTTGAATTTTTTTCCATACATATTGCCAGCATTAGGGGGTGGAGTGTAATTGCCGTTGATTTGTTCCGATATTGCAATATTTGAAGAAAAAATTTTGCCTTGGAGACCCCTGTTAAAAGTGTACCAATAGCATAAAAATTCGCTCACTGAAATTACTGGTTTGCCTACTCTTTATTTACAATGTGATGCAGCACAGCTGGCAACTAGCACAAATCAATTAGTTATTTGGGAAGTATTTCTGTCATAGGGCAATTCATCATTACATTTGCTGGAACTGCAGGCAGAGACTGGCACTTTGGTTTTACAGAGCAATTAGTAACACTATTAAACTCTATAGGGTAGACTAGGGCCTGACTTTTGGGATTTGAAGCCTGGTACTTCTTTGGCCTAAGAACTGAAGAACAACTATAGTGCTGGAAATGTTCCTTCACATTTCACAGCGAATGTAGACTGAATATGTTGTTCTGTTTTCAATTAATTGTTTTGAATTAAGGCATACATAAGCTATGCGTTTCCCAGTCAAACTTCTGGAACTAGTTGATTTGAGCTTTTTAGAATTGTTCCCTTAGAAGATGAATTTAAGATCCTACATATTGTTATAACTCTTCGTAAATCAATTTCTCTCTCTCTTACGTGTGTGTGCATGCCGTGGTGTGGCAATGATGGGAGACATCCTGGAAGATCCAGCAAAGGAGCCAAATAAGGATATGTACATGATGACTATTGAGCCAGAAGATGCACCCAACCAACCTGAGTAAGTTTGCTTGTTTGATGTGCATTTCAATTCCTTTAATTTAGTCAAATCTTGATTAGATAACCAGTAGTATTTCAAGAGGTTATATTTTATCTTAAGAATTATTGATGTTCGGTTACTAAACCTAAACTTGATTGGACTTCACAATTTGGTAGGGTTGCTGATTTCGTGGTGGCAAATTCAGATCCTTTCAGAAGTCAAAAGAAATCTGAATTCTGAATCTTGTGTATGATGTTGCATTGCTTATTGAAACTTTAGGAAAATAAAATTCATGGAAGCAAACTGAACTAGTTGTCTTTGTCTAATTACTCTTACCTCAACTTGAATTTTTATTCTTGAAACTGGCTTCTCTTCAGATAACACAACAGCACATCATGACTTTTAATTCCTGGTTTTAAAATTTTTTTATCTTTGGAACATCACATCTTTCACTTGCAGTAGGCTTATCTGTTGGTTTGCCATTATGCTGGTGATGTAAGTTTCTATTCTTTTATGTATTTATTTAATGGTTCATTCAGCTCTAGGAATATACACTTTTGAAACAAAAAACATTAACCTGCACTTCAATTTATTTTTCAGGTCACCTATCAAACTGAATTTTTTTTTTTTTGGACAAAAACAAAGATTATGTTATTGCTGAACATCAAGCACTCTTGAGTGCTTCCAAATGTTCCTTTGTGTCGGGTTTGTTTCCACTTTCATCTGAAGAGTCCTCTAAACAATCAAAATCTATGTAATTTTACTTTGGCCCCTCCAAAATCTAAATAATTTTGCCTTGGTCCACTCTTTGTATTTTGAACACTGTTTACATATTGTGAACATGCTCATACTGGACATTTTTTTTCTTAGTAGCTGTGATTTGTTTTGCTAGTATCCTATTAAGTACTGTTATACTATCTCTTTGCCATTGGATACACCCTCTCTATATATAGTGTTGGTAAGAATAATTAGTTTATTGTCCTTTAACCTTGCGGTGATATATGACTAGCCAGTCATGATATATGTTCATGCTAGCCTTTTTTTTTACTATATTTTTTCCCTCTATTTCTCCTTCTACAACGACCACCATATTTTTTTACTATATTTTTTCCCTCTATTGAATCATCAACAAATTTTAACTAGTAGATTGCTTGAATTCGTAACTCAGTTGCCTGATACAAGAATTCTGTCTAAATTCTTTGCAGAAACACTTCCTCGGTATCATCCGGACGTAATCTGCTGTCTACTAGAGGTTCAAATTGGGATGATGAATGGCATTCAAATTTGCTCGGCTATTGTTCTGAACCTATTTTGTGTATGTTATATGATTATATCACAGCAAATTCAACTGCATGATGCCAGAACAACAACCTATTTTGTGTATATTCTAAATGACCACGTGTTGATTGGCTTATCAAATATAAATTTAAAGTCAGTTTCGTTTTCTATGTTCTACCTTTCTAGAGCAGAGGTATTCTTGTGGAGTAACTTCTATTTGCCTTCCTCTTTCCTCTACATAGACTGATAATTAGGACATAGGATGTAAAGGGGAATTCTACTTATTTGTGTTTTCTTTTCCTTTTTGAGTCAATTCTTTATTGGTCTGGTACCCTTTGCAAATTACAAATTATAAGATGCAAAGATTCTTTATTGGTCGGATTCAATATGTGTGTAGAGGTAGTTAATTGTGTTAGATGTGCCTTTTCAGCTAAACTTCTTTAAATAGCTCGTTGCTGAGGTCTTGAAAGTATATAACTCAATGATTTTTTCCTTGTGCTGATTACAGGACAACTTGCTCGAGAAGTTTACGAGAATATTAGGAGAGAAGCTTCTTGTCTGAGAATTCAGAGAGATTTTTGTATGCATCTTGCTAGAAAAGCTTATAAAGAATTGTACTCCTCTGCTGTTTCTATTCAGGCTGGCATGCGTGGAATGGTTACACGTGATGAGCATCGCTTCATAAGGCAGATTGCTTTTTATGGAAAGCTTTCATTGCTGTATTCTCTTAGACTACTTGACTACATGAATTGTGCATTTGGATGTATTAGTCGGAACTGCAACAATTTCTTTTTACACTAGCTTCTGTTCAACTGAGTTCTTTAAAATTACCATACTATAAAGCATTTATAATAATGTTTTTCTTTTGCAGAGCAGTTTGAAAACTGTCTCAGAATCTCTGAATTCTTCTTGATGGGTTTAAAATTAGCACAATTTCAAAACAAAAAAAAAAATGAAAAAGGATATCACGGCGTTTTTCAAAACGCCACTTAAACCCTAAATCTAACAATCATATGTTTTTAAAAAGATATGATGGCGTTTTAAAAACGTAGCTAAATATCACAGTGACGTCATGGTACTGTTATTTAGGACATTTGGCGGCGTTTTTAAAAACGTCGCATATACTAATATCACGACGTTTTTAAAACGGCACAAAGCTATAGCGACAGCCGCGTCCTCGACGTTTGGTGCTAAGCGTCGCAAAAGGAATTTGCGACGTTTTTGGCACTTACAGAGGCATTTTTTAAAAGCCACTAAAAGTCTGTTTTCCAGCAGTGTAAAGATGTGCTGATTAGATATCATAGCACTTAGCTTCTAGTTTTGTTCAATAAGCATCAATACTTCGGTACTAAGCATACACTATGTAGTTAATTTATCTTGACTAGGTGCTAATTGTCAGCCTACTAATTAGTACGTCAATATGGCCGACCCCGTCCCAAAAAATTTTAATCAGTTGTCTGATTAGTTTACACACATTTCAATAATATAAAATTACCATAAAACATAAAATCTAATGATAAAGATCTCCATCTTAATAATTTTGATTTTTGAATACCGTTCTTTGGAAATTGACTCATTACTTAGGTTTGGATCTAAAGATTACATGTAGCTCTGAACACAATAATATCCAGAGATTACTTGGGTCTAGATGGATAAATCTTGGGTGCATCTTTCATGGTTTTTTTTTCTAAAACACAATAACTTTTAAGCTTTTCTACGGTTATTTTATTGGAATAATAAATTTCGATGTAAAATTATCAAATTGTCGAAGGATTATCTAGACGAAGCACACAAATTCGTAGATACAGCTAAGGCGAATGTAGGGAATCCCGAAATGATCATTTGCCCTTATAGAAATTGTCAAAATCTATCTCACCAATTTTGTGAGATTGTGTATGAGCACTTGGTCATGCAAGGGATGGATCCTAAATATACTTCTTGGTTCCTTCACGGGGAACAACTAAGTGCATCGTCACGTCAGGAAGATTTGGAAATTTCAAATACATATAAGATGTTCATAGACGTGCATGTAAAAGATGATGATTTTGCAGAGTCTACAAGTGAAAGTAGAGAGAGAGAATTAACACAATCAGTAGACGATGTTGAAACTCCTTTATTTCCAGGGTGTACAAAGTACACTAAATTCTCGGCGATTGTTGCTTTATACAAGCATAAAGCTGCACATGATCATTCTAATGAAAGCTTTGATGAACTTATTCGACTAGTGTCTGATATGCCACCAGAAGATAACACGCTTGTCAAATCTGTATATTCAGTTTAAAAGATGCTCAAAACCTTTGACCTAGGATATGAGAAAATACATGCTTGTGTGAATGATTGCTGTTTGTTTAGAAAAGATTTAGAGCTCAAGGGGATATGTCCGAAATGCAATTGTTCAAGTTGGAAAGTAGTTAAACGCACCAAGAAGATTAAAAAGGGGGTTCTTGCGAAGGTGTTGTGATGTTTTCCAATAATATCAAGATTTAAAAAGATGTTCAAGTCACAAGAGAGGGCAAAGCAATTAAGTTGGCATTCCTCTCACAAAAGCCAAGATGGCAAGATGAGACATCCAGTTGACTCATTAGCATGGGAATCAATCGATCAAAATTGGGCATCTTTTGCATCAGATCCACGAAATCTTAGACTTGATCTTTTATCAGATGGGTTTAATCATTTTGCCAATCTTAGCTCAAAGTATAGTTGCTGGCCAGTGATGTTAGTTACATATAACCTTCCCCAATGGTTATGCATGGCAAAGGAAAATATCATCTTGACATTACTAATTCCAGGGCCAAAGCAACCAGGCAACAACATAGATGTTTATCCAGAGCTGCTTGTAAAAGATCTAATAGAATTATGGACTGATGGTGTCAGGGCTTATGATGCAGCAAACAACTCCATGTTTAATTTGAAGGCTATTTTGACGTGGACAATAAATGATTTTCCAGCTTATAGAAACTTAGCTGCATGCACCATAAAGGGAAAAGTTGCTTGTCCAATATATAGCACTGACACATGTTCACAATGGTTAAGTAATAGTAAAAAGACTGTGTACATGGGCCACAGGCAATTTCTTGCGCTCGACTATCCATTTCGAATGAAAAGAAGTTGGTTTGATGGAAAGCAAGAACTTCGAGGGAAGCCTAAACCATTAAATGGATCTGGTGTTTTCGATGTAGTTAAATACATTGAAAATAATGGGGAAAAGCAACAAAGGAGAGAAAAAGGAAAAATTTCCAGATCATCAAAGTAAAATAGCCAGTTTGCATTCAACCATGGAAGAAGTCCATATTTTTCAATTTACCATACTGGGATGTAAATCTAAAGAAAGAAGAATTCCTATTTTCAAAATTAGTTGAATTTGTTATTCTTAATTTTTTAAAGAATAAATATTTGATTGATTTTATAGGCATTACTTTTGCGTCATAACTTGGATGTAATGCACATTGAGAAGTACGTTTGCGACAGTATCAATGGTACACTATTGAATGTGAAGGGGAAATCAAAGGATATCCTTAAAGTTCGTAAAGATTTGGAAGAAATGGGCATTAGACACAAATTGCATGCGCAGGACAGAGGGACTCATTTTTATTTGCCACCGACATCACATACATTTTCAAAAGTCGAGAAGCAGACCTTTTGTTCTAGGTTACATGATTTCAAGTTGCCTGATGGTTATAGCTCCAATATTGCTAATTGTGTTTCATTAGAAGAGTGCCAGCTGATAGGCCTCAAGTCACATGATTGTCACGTCTTGATGCAACAATTGTTGTCAGTACCATCGAGAGGACTTTTACCAAAAGGACCAAGGAATAAAATATTCCGATTGTGCACTTTTTTCAATCAAATATGTCAAAGAGTGATTGATAGGAATAAATTAAAACTACTCGAAGAAGATGTTGCTGAGACTTTATGAATGTTGGAAAGTTTCTTCCCTCCACCATTTTTTGACATTATGGGTCACTTGACAATCTATCTAGGACGAGAAGCTCGGATATGTGGACCAGTGCAATTTCGTTGGATGTACGCATTTGAAAGGTGAGGTGTATATCACTTTTTATTATGAACTATTAATCATATAAATTATGTTCTGTATATGTAGGAAAAGAGTAAAAGATTTAGGGAAATGAGAAAAAAAACAAACCCTCTTACGCACCATGAGTCGTAAAGGGTAAATTTAAGAGTGATTCAAGTAGTTTGTAAATTGGGTATGAAGTATGGTTACTATGAAATTGTTTTAATAATGTTGATTTTCATTTTCTGTTTTATTTTCTAGAGAAGAGAAAGTCAAGCACCATCATCAACATCAAGAGTTGATGTTTGGATTAAAAGGCATACGAGGAAGGAAAATCCACGAATGAAGTGCTTTGATGCAACTACGGTACCAATATTCTTTTTTTTTTTTTTACTTCATAAGGCTTTTACTGATGAGGTTCCAAAATCTATAAAACATGATGTGATTTGTATACTTTTGGTCTCGAGCGTCGTAGGAGTGTACGAGGGTTGGGATTTAGGGCATTACCATCTAAGGTTGATGCACAAGTACACCAAAATGAGCACGTGAAAAAACTTGAAGGCAAGGTGCTTGACTTAGAACAGCAACTCGATGAGATAAGAGCCATGCTTATCAAAGAAAGAAAGCAAAATGATGTAAAAGGAAAAGCTAAACATGACAGTATAATGTTTGATGATTTAATTCAAATAAATTTTGATTCAAATCATTTGTTATTTTATATTTAAATCACTTGCATGTTTGTCTTTGAGTGTAGGGTACCAATCCCTCCCAAAGATCCAATCTACTCCAAAAATATCGTAAAAAATTATATACGACATACAAAGTATGTCATTAATATTTAATTTATTATTTTTTACAACTTTACCTGCATGCCGTAAAGGACGTTCAACTTTCCACGACATGCCATATAACAACATTTGTGTGCATGCCATAAAAGAGTATTTACGACATGCATTGCAAGCCGTAAAAATTTAATTTTGTTATAGTGATAGTTTGCTAGGGAGTTCATGCCGTAAAGAACGTTCAACTTTCTACGGCATGTCATATAACAGCATTTGTGTGCATGCCGTGAAAGAGTATTTACGGCATGCATTGCAAGCCGTAAAAATTCAATTTTATTATAGTGATAGTTTGCTAGGGAACTCTAAATTCTTCCATTAGCCTCTCTTTCTTTCATGCTCTCCTCTGGATATTTTGGAGAATTCCGTAAGGGCATGATAGGTTGCTAACTTGCTACGCATGCATAATAAGAGATAACAGATAACAATCAATCAAATGAAACCTTGCAAACATTAAAAAACAAAATCTAAAGGGGTGTTTAGAAACTTTTTTAGCTTTTTTGGCTAAAATAGCACTAAAAGACCAAATAAGCTAAAATAGCCAATACGACAAAATATCACATCAAACTCATAATCATTTCACTTTTTCTCTCACAAACATCACATTCAACTATAAAAAAAAAAATCCAACTACCAAACACAAATTTTAGCCTCCTAAAATAGCAACTTCCCAAACACCCACTAAGAATTATTTGGACCAACTTAACAACCTTCATTCTTGGAATTGTAACTTGTTTCCGTCAGATTATCTGTTGGCTAAGTGGGAAGTTCTTCAGAAACCTATTAGTAGGAAGTTCTTCAGAAACCTTTCTCCTCTGCATAAGAAACATAATGAACTTAGTAACAAATGCATAAAATTCATAAAGTTTATTGATTTATTCATTTTTTGTTTCAAGTACAACAGTATTTTCATTGTAAACACCAACTTTGATTTCAATGAGTGCTCCTTGAATGTGTATGACAGACCCTTACTTGGAAGCATGAAAAGAAATGTGGGTGTGGGGAGAGGAGGCAGGAGCAGAAGAATATGACATTTAATTCACAACCTAGAATTATAAGTTTAAGAGCAGAAGTATGTATGCTGCATCAGTTTATGGCATAAAAGAAGTGTCCAATATATTCAGCTTTCAATAAAGTATCACACCATTTCTACTAACAGCAACATGCACAGGGTTAACTAGCAATTGATACAGAAGAATCAAATTTGCTATCATCAGGTTCCTTCCACACGTATTGTAGAAAATTTGAAATTTGAAATCTTCCTTATGATGAAGTTAATGCCTAGACTTTTCCTCTATGCCATCCTGTTGTGTGTTTTTAAAAACAAATTTAGCCCAAGACTAACATAACCTTAAAGCCTACATTTAAAAGTTTAGCAAGGGACATGGCACAAATAAAATGAATCCATCACAAAGCGTAATTGTCAAAATGTTACAATTTGTGAATTCAATCTTACAATTCAGATAGTTTGAACACCATTTTCGATATGAATCACTCGTTGAATCTCATATCATAGAGATGACACGTGAAACTATGTGACGTAAAATAATTTCATGATTTGTATGGTTCACTAGCCTCTTTTCCTCTATGCCATCCTGTTGTGTGTTTTTAAAAACAAATTTAGCCCAAGACTAACATAACCTTAAAGCCTACATTTAAAAGTTTAGCAAGGGACATGGCACAAATAAAATGAATCCATCACAAAGCGTAATTGTCAAAACGTTACAATTTGTGAATTCAATCTTACAATTCAGATAGTTTGAACACCATTTTCGATATGAATCACTCGTTGAATCTCATATCATAGAGATGACACGTGAAACTATGTGGCGTAAAATAATTTCATGATTTGTATGGTTCACTAGCCTCTCAATGTCAGAAATTGTAAAAATAGCTTTTCTGTAGTCTTTCCCTCTACTACTCCTAAAGTAAGCTTCCCAAAAGCCTTCAGAGTGAAAATATATTGAAGGTATTTGGAACTAACAAATATGGTTTCCAATTGTTTAGATATGCTAGATGTTAGAAAGTGTCCTTAGGAAGCTTTGAATGAAATAAAAAAGAAAGAACTGTTAACTTCTTCCTTGGTTTCATCCTAATGGATATCCTTCAAAACAACATACAACATAGGATATCATCCTACATGCATTTAGTTAATTCAGCCATTGCTAAGGCAAATAGGTAAGGAGTAATTGAAAATTCACTATTTTTCCCTGTAGGTTGTAGGTGCATTTAGTTAATTCAGCCATTACTAAGGCAAATAGGTAAAGGAGTAATTGAAAATTCACTAGTTTCCCCTGTAGGTTGTAGGTGATCTAATAGTAGCCACAACCCCCATCATACATGTTTTTTATCGCATCCTTATACCCTTTGGTCACACTCTTTTTTTCCAACACCAACCATATTATATTTTTAGGCATCCTATTGTAAACTTATTCAAAATCTAAAAAAAAAACATATGTAGATCCCTCATTTTCTCAATGTACTTTTCTATTATTCTTCTTAGTCAATATATCGCTTCTTTAGTTGATCTACCAAACATAAACTCAAATTGATTAAAGAACATTGTTGTTGTAACCCTTAAGAGATGCTCAATCACTCTCTCCCACAATTTCATAGTATGAATCATGAACTGAATGTCTCTATAATTGTTGCGATTTTGGATATCTCATTTTTCTCCACTCATCATGTATTTTCCTAGCCATTAGAATCTTATTAACGAACTGTGTTAACCAAGACACCCCTCCTTACCTAAGCATTTTAAAGCCTCAATAAGGATACGGCTTGATCCTAATGCTTACCTAATTTCATCTTCTTCGGTGCAAGTTACACCTCAAACTCTCTTAGTCAACAATAAAACCTATAGTCTCTAGTCCCATCAAAGCTATCATATTCCTCTACTCTTAGATTTTCTAAATGATTTTTATTTAACAGTTTCTAAAAATAATTTTTTCGACTTTCCTTAACCTCCTCATCCTTGATTAACACCTTCAAATCCTCACTGTTATATACTTGACCTGATTAAGTGTCTTCATTTCTCTCAATTTAGGAAATTTATAAATATTATTTTCTCCATCTTTACTATCTAATCTAGAATAAAGATTGGAGTAGGCTTTTAGCTTAGCATCCCTAATTATCCTTCTAACCTCCTTATTCGCCAATTTATACCACTTAAAATCTTCATCCTTTTTTATCCTTTTGTCATTTTTCAAACAATTAGATACATATAGATCATACAACCAAATTATTAGTAAAGGATCATACTTTTGAATTATTTTTTGATGTTTCAGCATTGTCAGTTGAAATCTGAGATAAATCTTCATCATCATCAAGAATATCATCATCGATCCTGCGAACGACCTCTCTTGGTGCCTGAGAAAGAATTTTGACACCAAGTAAATCTCACTGAGTACAAACTACCAGAAAACAGAGGCAGCAATATGGCAAAGTAGCAGTAGTTGGACAATGATATACTCACTCCAAATAATGATTTTATGAGTGCTTCGTCCTCTTCTTCCAACTTCTTTTCCTGTTGACAAAAAAAATCCCAAGACTTAGTAAGACCTGATGGTGATAAAATAGTATCCAAATTCACATGTTTGAGTTCCTATGCTGCCTTGACAAATTCACACTGCAGCTATGATGTAATCAAATAGCTATACCTCAGGATGATTTGTTATGAAATCAATTGGTCCAACAGTTTAAAGTATAGAAATACTGAAGCTCAAATTCCAGCAAAATTATAGTTCGCTTTTGAATTTGAGCCCCATCAAATTTTCGTCAGATCAATACAGACAGTGCCTAGCCTTAACACTGAACAGATTTTAGGTAGGCATGCCAAACCAGCCATTTAACTAACTTATCTCAAAAGAAGAAAAAGAGACATTCAAAGACTTTAATATATATATATCTAGAACTTATTACTTGTGTTAATTTTCAGTTCAATGAGTTAAGGAGGCAACCTGAATCAAAACCTATTATGTTCAAAAGTGAGTTGAAGATTACTTGAATGCAGCCCATCCAAAAAAATGATCAAACTACATGCTTATTTCAGGCAGTATAAAATAGTATTGCCAGCTAAACATAAATTCAATCCCACATTAGATACTGCTGCTGCCATTCACATAAATCTAGTACATCACAAAAGTGACCAAAATGGCAATTGGGCTTCATTGTTCAAGGCCTACACAAAATGCATTTACACCCAAAAGGTTGAAATAATGAACTAGCATAAATGACCTTACCTTTTCCTCAGCTGAGCGCTGCAAGACCTCCAGCATTGCATCTACACTGATAGTTGCTTGTCTTGACTGAAAAAGCAGAAAGAAGACTTGTTTTAGTATGATTAAAATATAAATTCAAGTTCACATCTGAGTAAAATGAATAAAACAACTGACTTTCACACACTTAGGTAATGATCCCATATGTCAGGCAAATTGACATTTTAATCCAAAATAAGTTTACCAACCTATGAAGTTAATAAGACCATGAATTCAGTAGCTAAATCATTAAGTTATTCTCAATACGTCTAGAATTCCAGCCCCGGCCCTGCCTGACTCTATTGGGTATGAGTTGGGGTTAATTGGGGTTGGGGATTAATAAAACTAATCTGCTCAAGGTCGAAAATAGGGCATCCCCTCCCTGAACCCCCAAATTTTTTATATATTGATTATCAACATACCCTCTTAATATATGTTTATTATGTTCACTACATATTAGTTATTTGACTAAGCAAGTACCCTCATGGACTTCACTTCATCCAGGGCAGCAAGGATGTCCATCTCTCTTTTTGAATCCAAGGTTCTATTCTCCAAGGATTTCATTGCATCTTCCATCTCTTCAGTTTCCCTTTTTTGTTTTTCCTTATTTGCTTCCTAACAAAGAGAGCAATGTACAAATTATATAAGAAGCCAAAATCAAAATCATGAATGCAACAAAATAAAGAGATCTAAAGATGAAATAGAAAGCTGTATATGACACGCTAACTTAATACCTCATCCACTGCACGCCAAGGTTCGAAATTCCGTGATGCACCCAACTCAACAACATAGTCTGAATTTTGCGGGTCGGTCTTTATTGTTAACTCAGCAGAGCACTTAGTGCATTTGAAATAAAACTTGAATATTTGGATCCCCAAGTATGTCTGCAAATAGTTTTAACATTTCAGTCAGTTCACTGAACAATAGTAATAATACATATCTCATAATCGAAGTCTGAAAAGGAAGTATTTTACCGATCACAGAAATAAGGACAAATAGAGTGAAGTTAACAATATTATAACCATAACAAGGGTATCCATCTTTCAAACAGCATAATGTTGATATTTCATCCAATGTCACCTCATGCTTTTACAAATATGTTCAGTCAAGCAAGGTTTTAAAAAGCGGCCGCAACCATTACGTAACGGTTTTGGTGGTTACCGCCACCTGTTACGGCCGCTTTTGCAGTGTGATTGAGATTCACAGGTGTGTCAGCTGTAGCGGCTGCCGTAGCGGTCGTAACGGTGCCGTAACAGCCATAACGGCCTGTTACGCACCGTTACGTAACGGTGCCAAACTGTTTCTTTAAAAAAAATACAAAAAAAAAGCTGAAAATGGGGGAAGAGGGATAGAGAGAAGAGGGAAGATAAAAAAGAAAATGAAGGAACAACAGATAGAGAGAGAGAAGAGAGAAGATGAAGAACATATTATTGATCTGTTGAAACTGTAAGACCTATGCTATTCTATTCAGCTGCTATCACTAAATCATTTTGTTTGTGTGTGTCTATTTATATATTGTTTGAAAATAATAATAATAATAATAATAATAATAATAATAAGTGTGGTCATTATCTATTTGGCTTGGTTAAAATATGTATATATATATATATATATTTAGACTTTTATTTATTCTCTTACTTTTGTCATTGTTTATCTTATATATAAGAGTTAGTGATTGATTTTTTGTATAATATAAAGTCATTAATTATTAAAATAAAATGTAAAAAACTCAATTTATAGTGATTTAGAAATATGAAATATATTGGTTCATACTTAAAAATTTGCAAAAATTGATCAATATTTATTTCTAACCCAATAAATATGATCATGGAAAAAAAATATGCGTATCAGTAAATTTTTTTCAAATTGTGCGAAAAATAAAAAAACTCACGGTTCCGATTACCGCAACCGTTACACTACGGCCTTTACACCCCGCAACCGCAACCACGTCACCGCCACCGTTACGGCGACCGCAACCGCTTTTCAGAACCCGTGATGCACCCAACTCAACAACATAGTCTGAATTTTGCGGGTCGGTCTTTATTGTTAACTCGGCAGAGCACTTAGTGCATTTGAAATAAAACTTGAATATTTGGATCCCCAAGTATGTCTGCAAATAGTTTTAACATTTCAGTCAGTTCACTGAACAATAGTAATACATATCTCATAATCAAAGTCTGAGAAGGAAGTATTTTACCGATCACAAAAATAAGGACAAATAGAGCGAAGTTAACAATATTATAACCATAACAAGGGTATCCATCTTTCAAACAGCATAATGTTGATATTTCATCCAATGTCACCTCATGCTTTTACAAATATGTTCAGTCAGGACATCGCTTCATCAGGTTAATCCCTATGTGAAAGTAGAAAAGATAAGGTAGATGGTAAAAATCTGGCATCTAGAACAGTAGTAGATTTGTAGTGACAGTACTGGGGGTACATTGAATCCACATAAAAATATGGTTGTTCTACTTAGAAAGTGTCTCTAGATTTATGATCAATAGTTGCCTTCTTACACAACTTGTGTTAATCCTCTAACCTCAATTGGAGACATCTACCATTCGTGACTAGTTAGGAAATAATAGGTGACCCACAGAAACAAGGGTAGAATAATAACTTCTAATAAAGACGAAACAGAGGGAGACAGAGGGAGATCCTGAATTTTTGTGCAAAAAATTTCAAGTTCCCCCCCCCCCCCCTAACCCCCTCCCCTCTTTCTAGAACAAAAATAATGACTTTCTAGTTCATATGTAAAAACAAGTTCAAAAACACAAGAAGTTATGCAGACATTTTGATCAGTTAGAAATCATGGCAGTTATGCAGAACAACATTCTCTTTGGATAAAAACCTACAAAATAGTTTAAGGCCTAGATAATTAGTCCTTATCTAGCATCAAATTAACAAATAAAAAAAATTCTACGTGACTATAAACTAATTAAAATGTTTTCCTTATCAGTAATAAGTAGACTGATTTTCGATGTCAAAAACATGTATTTAAAAAACAAAGAAAAATAATCATCACAGTACCCAAAGATAACATTCCAAAAGGTTAACAATCAACCAAATGTTAAAACAAGTAACCTGTCCCATAGAAACTAGATTTGCAAACATCATAATTTAACTTAAAAATTAGAAATATCATAAAACACATCATAGCCCACTATACATGACATATGAGGAACCTATGACTAGAACGCTTGATATGCACAATCACCAGCATGGAACCAAGCCCTAAAACATGCATGAACTAATAGCTACTTTGTTTTTTTATTATTCACTATGTGCTCATACCACAAGGGTGTAGTCTGATCAATGTGTCTAGGTGATTAAACACATACCACCAGTAAATGCTAATGTACACAAATCTTTTGGTTCTCTACAAGTCCCATGGATAAAGCCTGAGCTATGAATAGCATCCAAAAAGTACACTTTCTTTCACAAAAACTGTTGCCTCAATTACATGCCAACAATATTCGAGTTCTACTGGTATACCCAAAATTTCTAGCAATCAATCATTCTAAAACAAAGAAATAAATTTAGCAAGACTAATAGTGAGGGGATTAATAATCCATGAGATTAGCGTAGGATTGATTATCCAGCTCGGTTAGTGAGATACATAATTCTCTCTTGTCCACGTTTATTTTGCAATAGATATGAAAATATATAATCCCAATTATATATATGTTTTGCATTACTAGTTGTACGATTAAAAAATCCATCAATTTCGTTGAATAAAATGGTCATTAAAATCTAATCCGAATAAAATTTGCAACCAAACAGTGTAATGTGAGTCTTATGAATTAATAATCCCAATCAGGGATGGAACTTTAAAGGGACGGGCAGTGGCCATGGTCCCTCCCAAGTTTTGGAATATTCAAATACTACTCTTATATTTCATGATTATTTATAATATATAATGAGATTATTTTTATAAAATATATAATGAGATGATACCTATTTTATAAAATCACTCACTAATTTTTTATTTTATCAGTATTTTATAATATATAATGAGATGATTTTTAACTATTTTAAATTATAAAATGACTTGTTAGATTTATTTAATTTCATCCTTATGAAATTATATTTTCACAAAGTTTGTATAAAAAATTATTTTTAGTTAGTCATGCACCAAAACTATGTCAAATCTTTTTATACACACACCTTCCCCACCCCTCAAAACAACATTTATGGTTCTGCCCCTGATCCCAATCCTAGGCAATAGTCCGCCCAACCAAACAGATATATCAAAAAAGCACAGATAGATAATGGTAGAAATACACAATACACAATATGTAGAGTCTCCAATTTAGAGAATTATAAAAAATAAAAATAAAAATTCTCAAATAGTGTAATCAAGGACTATGAAAGAGATTAACAATAAACAATTACGAATAAATAGATACACACACACATATATATGTATACCTCGCAGATGACGTCTTCCTTGCGGGAGTTGAACTTGGTACCTTTGTAGATGTAATTGCTGCAGGTACCGCAGCGAATGCTCATGGGAAGCATCATCTGCACCTTCATCTGCTGGTTCTTCGGCTGCCTCCGCTTCAGAATCTTTGCCGGATCGAAGTTCGACGGGTAGTACTTGTTCAACACCTTCCTTTCTCCCATCTCTCCTTACCAAAACTACTAACAACAAAAAAAAGTTGATAGATCAATAAATTTGCTTCAAATTCAACTGTCACACACAATGTTTAAGTTATTGTTACTTGAAAATTGAGAGTTTATCTTTATTAATTCTTTATTTCTTCATTAAGAATGATTGATAAAAAAATATCTAAAAAATAGAAAATGTAACATGCTAATCTTACATGTGAACCCATGTTAACTTCTCACCTATTAGACCATATCATCATCATTCAAAACAACATTTTCATTAATTTAAGTTTAAATATTTCATATTTATTAGATATAATGAACATCTAAGTGTAGATATTTTTTTCTAAGTACTTTATAAAAAGTGACCGAATCTTTACGACTCACGATTCGATTCAATTACCGATTCGGTACAAGGTTATTTTAATTCACAATTCGAATCCCGATTTGACAAATATGCTTTTAGAGTACACAAAGTTACGAAGAAAGTAATGTGCCACACGATAAAATGTGGTACATTTCAGGATAGATTTTATCTATTACATAGTTGGAACTTGGAAACTTGATAATCTAATTTTGAAACTAGAATTAAATTAATCGTATACCATACATTGAGTCCTTAATATATTGTTCCTTGGTCTCTTGCTCTAAATAAGTCTATTGTATAAGAATTCGCCTTGCAACTCTTGATGTTCAACCTCATAATTAGAAAAAACATGGACAAAAGTTAGAAGCAATTTTCTAAAAGGGCTACAACGTGGCAGCATCCATACTGGGTTGGCCTAACCCAACCCCGATCCCCCAATTACACACAAAGCATCCCAACCCATCCCTACCCCTACCACACCCCGCCTAAGCCAACCGGGATTAACAAGGTTGGGGTGGGTTGAACCGACATGGATGCAATTAAAAACACAGCTCTTATTCTTTTTATTTTCCTTTGACATACACGCTGCTGGATTCCAATTATATTTTATTTCTAGTTGATAATACCAAAGATGCATGGATAGGTACACAATATAGACACACCAACCATGAAATTTTTCGAACAAATCAACACAAAACGTGGCAAGGAGACGACAACAAATAAATATATAGTTTTTTTTGTATTCTTGAAAATAATAACTATTTCTTCATTTTTGCATTACAAATACATTTTTTTTAAAGTACAAATATCATTAACCAAAAAGGCACCAAGGAGGTGCCACCCACATAAAAAAAAAAAGGTGTCCGCGTGTCCGACACTGATACAACACTTGTTTTGAAGTGTTAGTATTTCATAGCTTCTCACCAAGAATAAAGGAGACCCACCACTTCCTTTGGCAAGACTGACTCCAACTAAACCAGGAACCGAGGACCACAAAGCATTAGCCACCTCACAATGAATAAGAAGTTGACTAACCAATTATTCATCCTTCTTACACTTACACATAAAACACTAGATTTGTCTCATCTTCCTCAAATTATTAATAGTGAGAATCTTGCCATGAGTTGTCGTTCAAGTAAAAAAATATATATTAGTAGGTATTTCACACCTCAAACACCTCTCCACAATAAAGTCCCAGCACTACTACCCAACAGCCTCATAAAAAGACTTGACTACAAAGCTTGCAAATTTTTCTTGGTCAGTTATAAATGGATGAAGAAGTTCAAATATAAGAGAGAGACAGAGAAGAGCCATTAGATCTCGCTCAACTCTCCAGTCCCATTGCTTATGGCTTTGGAGGGTTAAAACAGTTTAGACTTCTTTTGCTAACAATGGTTTGGGGTTGGGATTATAGGTTCAGCAATGACCTCAAGTTACAAACTATTTGGGGATACGAGAAAGTTAAATTGGACTGCACTTAAGTATCATAATCAGACTGTATGTTCAATAAAGTATCCTTTTGTTGCTTCTCACAAAACATATTAATAATCAGACTGTATTTTTGCAATCTGAAGGCGTTCATAGCTATGGAGAAGGATCTGAGGGCATGTCTTTTTATCAACTCAAACCCAAAAATTTGCAACCTAAACCCACAAATTACATGTCTTTTTATCAACTCAATCAAAGGGGAAAAAAAACTAGACTTAAAACAGGTCGTACCCACACATATATATATATATATATACATCAAACCCTCTCACGCTACACAGAGACGAAGATTCTCAGAGGCCAATTACTCGTAAACGATCAACTCAATATACAGAGAGAGGTATCTGTATATCTTCTACCTAGACAAGAGAGAGAGAGAGAGAGAGAGAGAGATATACCTCAATGTAGATCGATCGCCGTTCAGTGTAGATCGTCTGTCGGAGGTTCAGTGTAGATCGTCGGAGGGGGAGGGGGAGAGAGAGAGTCTCTGCGTGTGTTGTGTTTGCTTGTTGGGTATGCGAATAAATTAGGGTAAACTGAAAGAAAAGGGGCCTGAGGCGTAAAAAGAATTGAAAAAATAAATAAATAAATAAATAAGGGTGAATTACATTGACACTCACGAGGTTTATGTTTATTACACTTTCTCTTCGCCTTTTGAAAATGACATCCCTCTCTCTGAGATTTAAAGGTTCATTACACATTGCTTCCTCAGTAAGTCAACTAAAATATTTTACTGATGTCAGCAATTTAATTTTTTTAAATACCAATTTTGTCCTCACTGGGTAAATTACATTGATACCCCTCACATTTTGGAAATTACAATCCCCTTCCCAATATTTAAAGTAGCATTACCAATTACTTCCTCAATTAGTATTAGTTGAAAAAAAATTAATTGAAAAAAAAAATTTGTTAGTCAAATTTTTAAATTTTTGTTTAAAAACCAACGTAAACTTATTTTTTGAATTTACGTTTTTTTCCTTAAATTTACAAACTGAGACAACCATTTATAAATCAAAAAAATTATCAAACAAGTTTTTATGGCAGTTTTTAAAATTTTTGTAAATATAAATTGAAATTTGAAAACGAAATAGTTACCAAACAAACCTCAGATAGTAAAAATATTGTAAAATTAACAAATAATTAAATAAGTTACCAACGTGATAAATGACTTATCGAAAGATTCTTAGGCTATGTATGGTTTGATTTTTAGAATTTTTTTTAAAAATTAAAAATTAATTTGGTTAAGAAATAAAAAATAAAAAAATGAAGATTAATTATCATTTTTATATAACTTTTCTCTTTCAAGTGGTTAGAAATAATTTTTTACAAATTAAATATATTTCTTCATATTTATTTTTATTAAATTAGTTTTTTTTTTAAAATGTCAGGGGGATCCGTATTAAATTGAAACCTCAGGGGGTATCAATGTAATTTACCCTTTAAAATATATGTAAAGGTTAAAGGTAAATATGTCATTTTAACTTAAAAGTTAACACCGTTAAATAATTACATTGACAAGGGGGTCAGTGTAATTTCCCAAATATGAGGGAAGGGAACTGTAACAAACATAAACCTCAGGAGGTGTTAGTCTAATTACCCAATAAAAAAAGAGTCAAGGCAGGTCGGGTTCGTTAGGTATGATGGTGGATCACTCGCTACCTGACCCGAACCCAATAAAATTAAAAATCTGAGCCCGCACCCGTCTGTCACGTGTCACGCATCCATCAATTACTGGTCGGGGCAGGGGGTTTTGGCAGGTTAGTGAATCCGCTGCACCAGCCTACTAAGGAGATAAAAGCTCTATGAATTCGGGAATAACAATTGCAATACCAGGAATTAAGATTTGGTTTGAGCTTTTGTAAGTTCTGCATAGTACAATCCTAGTTGAACTCTAACTCTCCTTTGGAGAATCTTCCTAGAAATCACATTCCTAAAGGATAATACTTATCTTTTAACACCCTCCTCACAAGCTAAGTGAGATATCACAACTCTTTGGACGGCTTCCCACCAAGCATCTGAACTACTTTACTTTGTCCACCACTGACTTAGCCGTGCAACATACAGCACTGTGCAGAGTTTGCACAGCGCGCCACCATGTTGACATTGTACGGCTCTTTTCCTAGCTCGGTCAAAGTTTCACTCTCAATTTCCAGTTTGAGTCTTCCCTTGTATCTCGGTCAAAGCATTGGCCGTCTCTAGGAAGTAGCTAGATCAAAGAATATGGGCACTTACTAGTCCAATCAAACATCTTTGACTAGCCTGACCTCTGCTCGCCCCATCACACAGCCCAAACCTTAAAGCCACTTTCAACTAGTTCGACCCAATTTGGCTATACAAATTACTCTCTCAATAACCAAAGAAGAAAATTGATCATAACTATAAAAAAAAATGGCATAACTGATGGTGCATATGGCGCAACCTTTTTAAAGGTGTGTAGGTTAGAATTTCCTTTTTCAAAAACAGTCTATAGATGAGTTTTTCTTTATTTTTAGTATAAAAAATTAGGGGATTGACCAATAATAAATCTTATATTTTGGATTTGTGGGTCATATAGTTTTTTTTTTTTTAGATCCATTTAGTCCTTTGGATATGTAATTACTTATTTTCCCGTCATATTAGAATGTTACATTTGAAAAAAATATAATAGGGAATTCTTTTAGTGTTTCACATCATACCCATCACATTATATGTCATATCATACCCGCCACATTGGAGTTTCACATTTGGGAAAAGTATACTAATGAGTTATTTGGTGTGTCACATCATATCCGCCACTAGGGCTGTACGGGGTGTGATTCGGGTAGTTTGAGAGTAAAATTATAAAGCAAATGGTGGTTTGGCAGTTTGGCAAATTGTAGTTTGGGCGGTTTGAAACGAACTAGCGGATTGAAAAATATTTTTAACCAATTATCAAGCATTTACATAATATATAATACTAATTTGCATAATATTTTTCATATATAACACGAACTAATTTTACATTATATTTTTCATACATATAACTACTAATTTGTAACAAATTTCACAACTTAAACCTCTCTCACACTCATTTTTACTTTGATATTTCATTAGAGGTTAAAAAAAATATATATGTATTAACTATAGTAGAGCGAAGCAGTTTCGAAAGCGGATTATGAATTTTAAAATTCAAACCACAGTTAGCAAATAGAGCAGTGCGGATCGGTGCAATTTTAGCGGATTGGGCGGCATTTTTCACAATCTTACCCATTACATTGGAGTGTCATATTTCAAAAAAGTACACTAAAGAGTTATTTAGTGTGTCACATTATATTACATTGGAGTGTCACATTTAAAAAAAGTGTACTAAATTTTTTGTAGTGTGTCACATCATACTTGTCACATTAATGAAAGGGTATAGTCATCCATCAAAAAACTACCAAAACCAAAAACAGGATCGCACAAAAAGAAACTCTGTAAAAACCCGAATATAAAGATTTAGTAAATAATAATAATATTACAATCTCAAATATTTTATTGTGAATCTTTGACTGCAAATTAAATATTATTGGAGGGTCGTTTAACTAATTTTAAAACCTAAAATAAATTTATGGTGAAAGTCTTTAATTTAGAAGCAAAATTTATTATTTATAAATAAATAAATAAATAAGTGTCAAATTAGTAAGCATATGTTGATCTAATAATAGTTGTATTTTATTTAAATTAATGGAGAGAAAAAAAATAATATAAAACAAAGGATAATTATTTAGAGTTTTGTTTATATATATATATATAACAACCCTAGGGTTCCTAATCAACACTATAGCAGCAGCAGTAGAAACGTGAGAGAGGAAGAGAGAGCAAGAGATAGAAAAGAGAGAGGAAGAGAAATCACCCTTGTGTCTCAACAACTCTCTAAGGTATTAATCAATCTATTCTTGTTCTATTATAATATGTTGCTTACATAGTTATGGTGCTTGTGGGTGTTATGAGTTGGTGGAAGAAAAAGGAATGGATTGGCTGATTGGGATAGTATTCTAGAAATTTTAATTGAATTCATAATGTTGCTCCTAAGAATATTAATCTGCCATCAAACTTTAGAAATCATGAAACCATATCAAACGAATGAATTTTGAGCTTAAATTTTTACAGTAGATCAATTACATATTGAATTGCATATCTGAATTTTTTCATAATTTTTTGGAGTCAAAATCCATATAAACTGATGCGTTCAAATCTGTCCAAAAAACTGGTTTAAATAGTAAATTCGGGAGTGTTGTTCTCTTTGGGTATAAATTTGAAAATTTATCAAATCAGCGTCATTAGAACCAGTTACGAGTCTAGTTTCTTACATTTTTGGCCTTGTGTTGATTGCTCCCGTATACTAAGAGAACCATTAATTTATTTAAAGTGCCGCAGAAAACAACCTGTTTGGGCATAATTAATTGTAAATAATTATTTTGATAAGCAAATCAAGTAAAACTAATTGCGTTTGAAACTTAGGATATATTAGTTGATATCTAGAGAGTTTTGGAATTTTTCGAATGGTGTAGAGTGGGATTTTAATTTTCAGAGTTAGTGAACAGTTCGGGAAAACCTATCAAAAATTCTATTTTATCTCAAAGTCACATTTAATTAAGTTTCAATCGGAACCCATGTCTTGGGTGGTTTTAGACCTTGAAGAACATGAATTTAGGTAATATTTAAGAGTAACGGTAAGTTGAGTTGAGCCGTGTTAGTGCGCTTTAGTTGAGGTTACTTAGTTCCTATTCTTTAGAATTTTTAAATTAGTAGTGACGTGTAGTTTTTACACTTGGTTCAGGGCACTAGTTGAACTTTTATACTCTATTCGAGGATTACATTATTTTGTTTCCAGGTGAGTAGTTTCATGCTACATATTTTCATAAATGTTCCCCTACCCTGAACTGTTGGAAAATTAAATTGTTGTTTCAGGACTAAACTGTTTTGATAAATTATTATATTATCAATGGAATCAAATTATTTTTGAAACATGTGTGAACTTGGCATACTGTAAACTATTTGTTTTGGTCTCATGTTTATAATGATGAACTACCATGTGTTTACGAAACTGATGTGTATTGATTATTGGGACCATTTGTGTATTTTAGTCCAGGGAAATTATTCCACTTTGTGTGGTGACTCTGGCCACTAGGGAACAAATCCGGGTTTAGCCGTGATGACTCTAGTGCTCAACGATTGTAAGGAAAAGACCTATGTTAAGCTAGGTGACCTTCAATCGGATCGTCTTAGAGAAAATGCCCAGGTTGCCACCCTGAGGATGACTCTTAGTTCGGTATTGGATCCAACGGGGCTTATAGCCTTGAGAACTGTATGGCATATTATTTGTTATTTCTTGGTACCCAAAAAATTATTGGTGTTCATGTTGTAATATGTTTTAAGTGAAAAATGTCATTTATCATGTTCTCGAGAGACATGAGTATTTTAACTGTTGAACTGTGGAACCTTTTGTTTTGAAACAGATTGTCTTTACCAAACTGTATGCCAATATAGTTTCTGTGATATATATCTTATTTTGGAATTGATCCCTGTTTTCAAAACTGTATGTACTATCTATGTTGCTACTCACTGAGCTATCAACTGACTTAGTTGTTTACCATTTCCAAGTGTTAGAAGAACTTAGAGTGGACTCATGGCGTAGCTGTGACTCAATTGCATGGACCTCTAGGACATTCATTTATTTTGTTTTAGACTGTTATGTCAAGTTTGTGCATATTTATATTTTTTTATTGAGGTTCATTTAAGATTATTTTGATATGTGGGTTGTTTTTATCCCATAAGTTTGGATGGTATCAATTAAGGTTGATTTTGCCGTTTATACTTGTGGCATGACACTGGATTGAGTTTTCGTTATTTTTTAATGGGCTATTTTATAGTTATTCAATGTGTATGGTTTCGTATTTAGGCTTACGTGTGTCTTGGGCTAAGGCCCTGTGGGCCACGGCCGGTCATACCCGGGTTTGGGGTGTGACAAACTCTCTACTAATAGGACTTAAAAAATTCACCAAATATAAAAAATATAATCTTTTTGTATTTTTTTATATTCAATAAATTTTTCTAAAATTTTTGTACAAAATTTATACTTTTTAAGTATATCAAGATTAAGTATATCTAAAAAATAAAGATAAAAATCATAATTAAAATATTTTTAAAAATCACTAAAAATACAACATACGAATTAAAAACTCAAAATTATTTATGAAAACTGCAAACCAGAGTTGTTTCTCAGAATTCCCAATCCTTAAAAGAATATTGATGTACTTTTTAGGCACACAAAGTCAAATGACTCGCAGACATTGCTCGCGTTGCACAGACTCGGGAAAAGAAATGACAATGTATTGTTTTACGCTTTGGTTGGGAAATTTGAGAAAGAATTTAGAAAAGAAGAGAAAAAAAAAAGATGTGTAAAACTAAATAAAATGTAAATATATTTTATTCACATTTCACCTACCTTTTTTCTTTCCCTTTTTAAATCCCGCAACCAAACACAGTGTTAAAGAAATTTATGAACAGTAATTTGAGTACATTGCTCCAAGAGAAGCTTTGGCTTTTCAAGATCGCACAATATGCTTTGAATAGTAATCAATTTAAGGCCTAGTTTGGGAAGTTTGAGAAAAGTCAAAAAGCCAAAAAGTTACTTAAAAAGTTTAAAAGTTAATACTATTTACCAAAAATTAACAATTACGGCCGCACAACTCCCAATTCTAATTTTCCTCTACAAACCAATTTTTATAATTTTTTATTACACATTTTTCCATAAAAGTCAAAAAGTTAACCCAAACATCCATATTTTTTCTCTCAACTTTTTAGTCCAAAAATACAAAAAGTGCACTTATTTAGGACACCCCAAACAACCCCTAAAGTAGGAAAGTTTTGGGCAGTGTTTGGTTGCATTCTCCACCTACCTTTTTTCTTTCCCTTTTTAAATCCCGCAACCAAACACAGTGTTAAAGAAATTTATGAACAGTAATTTGAGTACATTGCTCCAAGAGAAGCTTTGGCTTTTCAAGATCGCACAATATGCTTTGAATAGTAATCAAGTAGGAAAGTTTTGGGCAGTGTTTGGTTGCATTCTCAAAATATATTTCCACCCGCACATTTGCGCTTCACGTTTGGATACAATTTTCAAATCGTAATTCCTCCATACAATTCAAAATACATCTCCACTTCCCGTTTGGCAGATTTCTCACTTCGTTTCTCCACTGTAAAAAGCTTATAACGATACATACTCTGTGTCTTCGATATTCTCCATTTCTGAAAAGCTTCACGTGAAAGAAATTTAAAGCTGAACTTCTTAAAAGCTTCACCTGGAAAGAAATTTAAAGCTAAACTTCACGAGTCGTCTTCCTCTCTTTCAACGATCACAGCTCAAGATTCTTCACTGGTTGTGTTGCTCTCTGTGAACTGAGACCTTCGAATCTAAATTATGTCTGTGAACCTCCTCTCCACCAATAAAATCGCATTTACCAGCTCCCACAAATCAAGTAAGTTGCAGTTTGTGCGTTGTGAAAGATTCACTCTCCGAGCAACGAAACAACGACAAGACCGAGGTCAACTACATCACAAATTTCTCTCAAATTTTAAATTACAACTCACTGATTTCCTCAAACATTCCCAAATTCATTCCCAATTTATGTGTGTCAGGCCAAATTTGTGAAGTGTATTCTTGAATCAAATGCATACTGAAGAAGCGCACATCCACCCACTGTACCCACTCCGTCACTGGTGACAACTATTCCACTCCTACTGCTCTGGTACGTATATCCTTGAATCAATTTGCTAGTTGTATATCCTTCAATCCTTCAATTGATCAGCTATGTAATAGCTGGGAAGCAGAAATGGTTCTTATCTATCAAACCGGTCAACCGTTAAGACAATTGGTCGGTCGTCCCACCGATTTTCCGGCTAGTCGACTGGCTGGCCGGCTGACCGCCGGCCCACCTCCCTCTCCTCTGGGTCGACCGCCATTACCTCCTTTGATGTTCCTCTTCGTCTTCTGGTCTTCTTCTTCTTCTGCAACGATCACAGCTCAAGATTCTTCACTGGTTGTGTTGCTCTCTGTGAACTGAGACCTTCGAATCTAAATTATGTCTGTGAACCTCCTCTCCACCAATAAAATCGCATTTACCAGCTCCCACAAATCAAGTAAGTTGCAGTTTGTGCGTTGTGAAAGATTCACTCTCCGAGCAACGAAACAACGACAAGACCGAGGTCAACTACATCACAAATTTCTCTCAAATTTTAAATTACAACTCACTGATTTCCTCAAACATTCCCAAATTCATTCCCAATTTATGTGTGTCAGGCCAAATTTGTGAAGTGTATTCTTGAATCAAATGCATACCGAAGAAGCGCACATCCACCCACTGTACCCACTCCGTCACTGGTGACAACTATTCCACTCCTACTGCTCTGGTACGTATATCCTTGAATCAATTTGCTAGTTGTATATCCTTCAATCCTTCAATTGATCAGCTATGTAATAGCTGGGAAGCAGAAATGGTTCTTATCTATCAAACCGGTCAACCGTTAAGACAACTGGTCGGTCGTCCCACTGATTTTCCGGCTAGTCGACTGGCTGGCCGGCTGACCGTCGGCCCACCTCCCTCTCCTCTGGGTCAACCGCCATTACCTCCTTTGATGTTCCTCTTCGTCTTCTGGTCTTCTTCTGCTTATTGTCTACTGTATAAACTTCTTTCACAAACTTTTTGCATGCAATATTCTGTTTTTTCTTGTTATATCTGTTTTTTTCAACACTATTAACAACTTACATTGATGAATTTTTTTCCTAGCAATCTGCCTTTTCTTCTTGTATCTGTTTTTCCCAACATTGTTAACAACTTCAATTGATGAACTTCTTTTTTTCCTACAGAAACATAATTAGAGATGATTCTTGCATTTTTATTTTTTAATATCCAATTCAGATTTGTTTAGATATAAATTGTGTGTTGTTAGATGGATGGCAACAATTCTGATGACAATCAGGACACAAGAATGTGGAGTTCCAGAATTGAAATGAAGCTACTAAACATGTTGAAAGATGAGGTACAAAAAAATCAAACAGCAGGTAGTACTGTGTGGACAGTTAGGCATTGGACTCATTTTGCAACTGAGTTGCAAAATTTGTATGGGTTTCGATACACACCAAAACAGGTGAGACAAAAATATCAGCGACTGAAAGCTGATTACCAAACCTTCAAGCGATTACAGGCACATACCGGTCTGGGATGGGATCCCATTGTAGGAACAGTTGTTGCACCCAATGAATTTTGGGATAAGGTATTGAATTAACCTATACTGTCGCGCCCCACTTTTTTTATTACTCGAAGTATTACTGATTTCATTTACTTAATTCCATTTCAGGGATAACAAGCGGAAATAAACTCATATATTCAATTCATAGAAGTGAATAACACTGCTCTCATCCGTATGCAAGTAAATACAACATGAGCATAATAAATAAATTACCCTTGGCCTTACATCATTAACAACAAATCAAGAAGAAGGGTGCAACCCTTTTGCACATATGGCATTCCGCCCATATAAGAAAGGCCCCGTGGCCAACAAATCAGAAGATCCAAATCTTGCAGCACATTCAGCTCAACACCTGAAAAAGATTCAACAACGTGGGATGAACATATAGTCCAGTAGGGATCTCAACATGGTCCTCAACAATAACAACATACAGATAGCTATGATCATGAATACCCACTCTCATACTAGACTAGTAATGTGACAATTTATACAAAATATCATAAGTATGAGCTTTTCTTGAAAACAACAATTTCAATCAACGCCATAGGCGATTCAATTTTCTTTTCCTTTCATTAATCCCCGTTCCCAATCTTTCATAACATTAACAATACCTTAGGAAATAAATTCACTAAGCCCACTACTCTCTTCCATTTTCTAAACATACACAGATATACCTTTTCAAAGTATATGTTTCTTTAAAAAAATCCGTTCTCCTTCACACTTTCCAAAAGACAAATATGACATTTTGGCTTTTTCCCGATACAATCAAATCTATACATGCACCGTTATAAAAAGAGATAACAACTCACCAACATGCATAAGATAAACCAATGAGGCAACTCAGCCCTCCAAAACCGTAATCAACACAATCCATGATATTCCCAAACACACTGAAATATCAACAACAAAACTTTGCTCTACTAGCTATGTGCGTAGTAAGCCAAAGATACACCTCTCACAATAACATGCCAGTTTACCAGGCGCTAGCTGGAAGGGTATGGTGCCTTATATTCTTAGCGCAGTCAGTTCTCCAGGCGCTAGCTGGAAGGTCACGGTACCTCTGATTCTTAGCGCAAGGTGTAACACCACCAATCCAATACAACAGGGCATATTCAACATGTATAACACATATACACAAACCATCAAGGTACAAGCAATGTGTTAAAGTATATGAACACATAACTACCTCCTCCCGAGCAAGCATACATATATAATGTATCTCAACACTTCATCACATACGATGTTCAATCAATAATGGTATAATGCATACACCACACTCCAACACAACCGTGTCATCCTCCACCGATGACCGAGGACAAAACCTCTAGATGCAAATATTTAGTACATCTCTTAAAGACTCAATTACTATGAGACCACAAACCCAACAACAACATTAACATGGTAGTTAAAGATGCAATCCCACACAAGTGTGTGTTCAACACTCAAGAAACAACAATCCAATTTTCATACTTATCAAAGATACTTTTCTCATTTCATAAAACAAATTCCGTTTCCTTTTGTTTTCACAAAACCAACTCCGTCCCTTTTGTTGTCACAAAACCAACTCCATCCCTTTTGTTTTCACAAAACCAACTCCATCCCTTTTGTTTTCACAAAACCAACTCCATCCCTTTTGTTTTCACAAAACCAACTCCATCCCTTTTGTTTTCACAAAACCAACTCCATCCCTTTTGTTTTCACAAAACCAACTCCATCCCTTTTGTTTTCACAAAACCAACTCCATCCCTTTTGTTTTCACAAAACCAACTCCATCCCTTTTGTTTTCACAAAACCAACTCCATCCCTTTTGTTTTCACAAAACCAACTCCATCCCTTTTGTTTTCACAAAACCAACTCCATCCCTTTTGTTTTCACAAAACCAACTCCATCCCTTTTGTTTTCACAAAACCAACTCCATCCCTTTTGTTTTCACAAAACCAACTCCATCCCTTTTGTTTTACAAAACCAATTCCATTGATAATAAAGCCATAACTCACATTAGTCCACTACATTCATTTCAAACCATTCCAAAGTCAAAGTTAACCCCTTAGGCATTAACACCTTCACCCAACCCACATCATCAATAGAGATTTACAAAAAAAAGGTTCACTATCCTCCACTTTAATTTATCAATCAAAATATGATTTAGGGCTTTTTCTTCTATCAACTTCCAAACCCCAATATTTTCGGATCAAAATGTAGCCCTCAATGATCAACACACTTCTTACAAAGGCTCAGGGTGAGGAAAACACTCCTACTAGATCAAACCCTAGAGAGAAGTTAGGTTTTAGAGTGAGGAGCTCTCAAAATCGGTTTCGGGAAAGTAAGAGAGAGAAAGGAAATAAAAAAAAAGTGATTTAAAACAGCCTAGCTGTCAGCTGATATACGACTCTCCCGCTCGAGCGGATAACACAACGCTCGAGCGTCAAGAACAAAAATCTAGGTACGCTCGAGCGCAATAAGGCCCGCTCGAGCGCCAAGACACAAGAATAAAGTACATCCGCTCGAGCGCGAAAACCAGTCCGCTCGAGCGTAGATTTCTCCCTCCCAGAACTTACACCAAAAAGTACTACCCGCTCGAGCGCTAGAGTACCAGCTCGAGTGCTTCCGCTCGAGCGTAAATAAATTCGCTCGAGCGTAGAAAACACATCTGCAGAAGTTTTGCAGAGGCACGAAATACTGGAAGTGTGTAAACCCCGCTCGAGCGCAAGAAGACTCGCTCGAGCGGACCGTTCAAAAACTAGGCAACAACAATGGGAGCTAAAGTTCTACCAACCTGTAACAACCAAGCCCAACACATTCTAGAATTCAAACAAACGAGTTTAAAAGTTGACAACACGATAGGTACAACTACCAACTCCACAGAACCGCGTCCGGAAAACAACAAAACAGTAAAGGGATAATCGGGATCGCTATATATACCCTTTTCAAATTTTTTTTGTAATATTTTATCACACGTACATAACACATATTTTTAATATTTTCAATTCTTGTAGGCAGCAAAAATTGTGAAGAAATTTAGGACAAAAGGATTTGAGTATTTTCAAGAAATGGCCAAAATTGTTGAAAATTGTTGTGCCACAGAGGCCTTGGCCTGTGTATCCACACAAGGAGCCCCTGACTCTGATGAAGAGGATGAAATGTTTAACAGATTTTGGTCTCCTGGAGCTGGTGGAAGTAATGTGGCCGAACTTAGTACTGTTGACTTATTCGGCGATGAGTACATAGAGCCATCAAAGGGCAAAAGTCACAAGAAGGGCCCTACAAATAGCTAGTCTGATAGTGGTTGTTCTAAAAGGTCACGATCAAGTGGCTTTAATGATGTATGTGCAACTCTCACTACCTATGTACAGGCAAAAATGGAACATTCCCGTACCCGATTAACAGACACAGAGGCTATAAGTGCAGGTGGTGATGACTATTCTCTTGATGTATGTCAAGATGCCCTGTTAGAGCTTGGGGCATACCACCGGTCCAGTACATTAGGGCGCTGACACTATTCAAAGACAAAGAATGGCGGAGGTTTTTTATGCGTACTCCTGCCTATATGTGCCTAGCTATGATCCTAACTTTGCAGTGAAGGGAGAAGCTGTGGCTTGATCGAGCTTGCGGTTCTCTTTGTGGTTGTCCAACATGATTTGATGATGTCTACGCTGTTCTTATTATTTTTTTTTTCACTTGATGACACATGCTCTTTTTTATCTGTCTTTCTCTGTTTATTTCTATATTTTTTAAAATTGTTTCTATTTTACATTTTGATGTGATTTTATTCTTCTGCGTTATTTCATGTATGTTTTCTTATTTCTGGTTCAACTTTCAATTTTACACATAGCATACAATATGAAAAGGTAGTAATGACAATATGACTAAATATTAATATGTTTTTTCTTCGCATGTACGTTTCCATATAGTTCGATAAATAAGTAAGGCCGATAAATTGTAGGCAGTGGTTTATTTTAGTTTCACCAATAATGGTAATAGTTAGCATGTTGTTAATAATTCTTTTTACAACTATGCGTTATTGTCATGCAGCCGAAACAATATGTCATCCAACACAGAAAAAAATGCAATTGAGAGGTTATCAAAGGAGGATGAGGTTATTGAAGATTTTATGGACTTTTTGATGATTGCTTTTATGAATGAGCATATGAATCCGTCAACCAGTAGACGACCGCAGCGAACTTGTCCATTCAAAGGTGATGATTACATCTTCAGTTTATTAAATGGCCATCCAGAAACAATGATGGACATCATGCGAATGGATGTCCAAACATTCATTTTATTGAAAGACACCTTACTTCAAAATGGCTTCGTCAAAACTGAACATATGCATATCAGTGTCGAGGAATGGCTTGGCATTTTTTTGTACACTTTCGCACAAAATGACCGGCATAGACTACTAGCCAATAGATTTCAACACTCCACTAAAAATATTTGATGGCACATCAAAATCATTATGCGGGCATTGTGCAAGTTTGCATTAACAGTTGTCAAACCACGTAACCAAGATGAGATACCGGCAAAAATTTTAAATGATAGGAAGTTTTTTCTGTGGTTCAAGGTATGACTACTTGTTTGTCATGTAAGTTTTCAATAACAGTAACGAATTTTTTTTTTTTCTGTGGTTCAAGTAGGATTGTGTCAGTGCTATCGATGGCACATTGGTGGATGCGTGGGTCCCAGCCTCAAGACAAAATACATTCCGTGGTCGCAAAGCTACGATATCATAAAATTTACTCGCAGCTTGCGGCTTCGACATGTTGTTAACATTTATCAATTCTGGATGGGAAGGAAGTGCCCACAACATTGCAATTTTAGTTGACTCAATTACAAGAGCTTATCTGCATTTCCCACACCCACCCCATGGTGATTGTCACCAAATAACACACTGTTTTGTCTTAAATGTTGATTTTTGTGTACATGTATTTGACAGAGCATTGCCTACATTATTTACATGTAGGTAAGTATTATTTAGTGGATGTCGGCTTCATGAACATGCTTGGATTTCTTGCCCCATTTCGTTCCCAACGCTATCACTTGCAAGAGTTTCATGGACGTCATTATTCTCGACCCAAGGAATTGTTTAACCATCGACATTCATCGTTACGCAATGTCATAGAAAGAACATTTGGTGTTCTGAAGAAGTGCTTTCCAATATTGTCGTCCATGCCAAATTACAAGTCCACAAGACAAGGACCCCTCATGATTGCATGTTGTGTAGTGCACAATTGGATCTGTTTGTATGAGGTTATGGACCCATTCTTCATGGAAGTTGATAATGAAATGTCGGCTGAAGCGGCAGCAAATGGGTTTATTGGAGGCCAAGCTGACTATGTTGACATGCCACAACATGGGTTGACATACCAATCGAACTCCAGGGATGCAATTGCTATTGCCATGTGGCAAAATCATGTTGGCCATGGGTAGATTTGTGATGTGAAGAAATATTGTGAATTTCGTAGTATTATATGTATTATTACATTCGACTTTTTTTTTAATGTGTAAAACATTTGAAATTATTAA
This sequence comes from Camellia sinensis, assembly GCF_004153795.1. NCBI lineage: Eukaryota > Viridiplantae > Streptophyta > Magnoliopsida > Ericales > Theaceae > Camellia > Camellia sinensis. Next base: position 140,793 of record NW_021027049.1, read on the forward strand.
AAAAAATCAACCATAATTTTAAAAAAACAATATTAAAAGAAATTTATTGTAAAAATTTTTAGTAAAACAAAAATATTAAAAAAAAAATTCAAAATTCATCTACCGCGTTAGTGTTCTAAAAAAGCAACCATAATAGTACGTGGAATTGTACGTAAGAAAAATCAATAGTTGGATAACTCTACTCTTGTTGGCGTAGAAATAACAACCATTTTAAAATTCATGTACCCCGTTGGTCTTCTACAAAAGCAGCCATAATTTTAAAAAGCATCCCAAAAAAGTTATTTTTGTTGTAACATATTATAATATTTCAGTAAAACAAATATAATAATAATAAAAAAAAGCATTTAAACATTCATCTACCTCGTTGGTGTTCTGCAAAATCAACCATAATTTGTAAAAAATTATTACAAAAAATATTGTTGTAACATATTAAAATTTTCAGTAAACAAAAAAAAAAAAAAAAAAAAAAAAAAAAAAAAAAAAAAACCCAGTTTGGTATTCATCTACCCCGTTGGTCTTCTACAAAATCAAACATAATTTTTAAAAAAATACAAAAAATAATAATTTTGTAGTAAAATATTAAAATATTTCAGTAAAAAAATATTTAAAAGAAACCATTTAAAATTTTAGTTGACTCAATTCGTGTTTTACAAAATCAACCATAACTTTTAAAAAATATATATAAAAATAATAATTTTATTGTAAAATATTAAAATATTTCAATAAAAAAATATTAAAAAAAACAATCTTAAAATTTTAGTTGACTCAATTGGTATTCTACAAAATCAACCATAACTTTTACAAAAATATAAAAAAATAATAATTTTGTTGTAAAATATTAAAATATTTTAGTAAAAAAAATTATTAAATAAAAAAAGCTTTAAAATTTTAGTTGACTCAATTGGTATTCTACAAAATCAACCATAACTTTTACAAAAATATAAAAAAATAATAATTTTGTTGTAAAATATTAAAATATTTTAGTAAAAAAAATTATTAAATAAAAAAAGCCATTTTAAAATTCATCTACCCATTGGTATTCTACAAAATCAACCATAATTTAAAAAAAATATAAAAAAATAATAATTTTGTTGTAAAATATTAAAATATTTTAGTAAAAAAAATTATTAAATAAAAAAAGCCATTTTAAAATTCATCTACCCATTGGTATTCTACAAAATCAACCATAATTTAAAAAAAATATAAAAAAAATTAATTTTGTTGTAAAATATTAGAATATTTCGGTAAAAAAAATTATTAAAAAAAAAATTTTAGTTGACTCAATTGGTGTTCTACAAAATCAACCATAATTTTTTAAAAAATATAAAAAATACAATTTTGTTGTAAGATATTCAAATATTTTAGTAAAACAAAATTATTAAAAAAAACCATTTTAAAATTCATCTACCCATTGGTGTTCTACAAAATCAATCATAATTTTTTTAAAAAACATAAACAAAAATAATTTTGTTGTAAAATTTTAAATATTTTAGTAAAACAAAATTATTAAAAAACAAAAAAAAAACCAGTTTGGTTAACAGTGTTTTTCAATTAACTGTTATTTAAAAAAAAAACAGTTTGGTTATAACTGTTAATTTTTTTTGTTAATAATTATTTTTTTCCATTAAATTTTAAGAACAGTTTGGTTAATAGTATTTTATTTGTTAATAACTATTTTTTGAATTGAAATTTGAAAAGAGTTGGTTATGAAAAAAAATGAAAAAAAATAAAAATAAACAGATAGATGCATTATTTAAAAATAAAAACAGAGATCAGTAAATTATACGAAAAAAAAATACAAAAACAAAATACAATGACAAATGGTGCTTACATCCATGAACCATAAAATTAAGAAAGAAAGAAAGAAAAGAAACAAACAAATAAGAACAGAAAGTACGAGTACATCTGCAACACAACTAAAAACCATAGCATGCATCAACTATTTAATCGCTCATCGAAACAAATTAAGCGTCATTGTCAAGTGGTGATGGAGGTGGAGGGAAGTAGTGATGGTAGACCTGAGTCACTCGATGGTCAATCTGATCAATGTGGTTGCTTGTAACTTCATTACGCCTTTCAGTGTCAACACGAAACTCACCAAATTGTTGAATTACTGAGTTATGAGCGGCGGCAAATGCATCGAACCAATTATCCAATGCATTGAACTGATTCTCCATTTGTTGTTCCCATTGTACGCACTGATTGTGTTGTTCTTGTTCCAGCGCCAAATAATCAATCCAGTATTGGGGTTGTTGATTTTGTGGGATGGCATTGTCATTGGGGTCTTCGGGATCATCAGTTATTGGTACATTTGCAACATTAATAGATCCCAATAAGTTGTCAGTGCCACCAGCTCTGGTTAGTGTATACTCTAAAATTGGAGAAGAGATTTTCACATCTACTTCATCTGCAAGGCTGACATGATAAGCTTTGAAAATTTTGGTTAGCAAAGCTCCAAAAGGTAGTGACCGGCCACTGAGAGTACCAAGATTTGCAACCACCATTTCCTTCAGTAGTATGTAGCATAAATCTAATGTTTATCCAACTTCAAAACAATATAACAAATAAACATTATAAAATGGAACAGCATCAAAATGTCCTTTTTTAGGAGTGACATTTTTTACTATCCATCGATGAAGAATATGAAGGTGGGGTCTGGAATGTTGTGCTTGTAAATTAGTGCCAGTAAATTGGTTCTCACAAATTGTATTATAAACCTCACTTACATCACCAACCATATTAACTAGGTCAGCCTCACTTTGAAAATAACTTTGCAAATCCTCTGACTAAACTCTAATAATTTGTGCCAAAGTGTGGGGGTTTAGTGTGATTAGTTTACCCTTCACGTAAGATGTCAAACTATTCTCTCCAACTGCTCCCTCAGTAGGTCGTAAGTGAAGGTAAAATAAATACACAAGACGTGGATATACCTTTTGTTGTAAATTGGTTAAATGTAGCCATCCCATCGTCTCCAGTCTGCCAACCAACAAAGGATTATATTGAGAAGGTAGATTTACCCTTCTCCCGGTAACAATTGGTCGGTTGGCAAAATTTGGATAAGCTTGTTCATGATTATACGTAAGAAAATCAATAGTTGGGTAAGTCTACTCTTGTTGGCGTGGTGGAGAGTTAGAGGTTTGGCCACGTTCTGGTCTGGCTCTTTTTGTTCTCAGCATGACTTATGAACGTAAGCAAAAGGATAGCAAAAGGTAACAAACATGTATGAAAAATGTATAGCAAAATATATGAAAATGGTGTGCAAAAGATAAGCAACATATAGCCAAAGCTCAGCCTCGGGTTTAAATTGGTTAAAGGTAGCCATCCCATCGTCTCCAGTCTGCCAACCAACAAAGGATCATATTGAGAAGGTAGATTTCCCTTTCTCCCGGTAACAATTGGTCGGTTGGCAAAATTTGGATAAGCTTGTTCATGATTATACGTAAGAAAATCAATAGTTGGGTAAGTCTACTCTTGTTGGCGTGGTGGAGAGTTAGAGGTTTGGCCACGTTCTGGTCTGGCTCTTTTTGTTCTCAGCATGACTTATGAACGTAAGCAAAAGGATAGCAAAAGGTAACAAACATGTATGAAAAATGTATAGCAAAATATATGAAAATGGTGTGCAAAAGATAAGCAACATATAGCCAAAGCTCAGCCTCGGGTTCAAACTTGCTAGAAGCTGGAATAGGTGAGGCTGGTTGACCTACCGGATGACCCACCAGTTGACCTCCGGGTTGACCTGTTTCCTACACTGTTTGGCTTACTTCTACAGCTCTGAAATTGTGAACAGATCTGAAGGAACCTTTGATCAAAGCTCTTGGTCTCTTGTGTTTACACAGATATGAATTGTAAAAATATTGATTGAATTTTTTAAATTAATTGATTGTGAAATTAATTGAGGTAGGTGGTGGAGGAGATGGTTGTATGGTTCGGATATTGACACTATTTGAATAATGAATGTCAATGAAAATGGTGAAGAAGTTGGTGAAAGTTGTGAAGTAACGAAATTGTTGGAATGAAGATGGTCTTGCTAAAAGTTGTTAAGTGAAATTGTTGGTTAGGAGAGTGATATAAAGAGCTTCGGTCAAACAAATGGTCAAAAACATACTGCTGAGTTTTTGTAACGCCCCGTATTTTATCACTCGGATAACATTACCAATATTTATAGTGATCTTGGTTCTTCCTCCTTTGATTGTTGTATTTCGGACTTAGGTTCCGTGGAGTTGGTTGTTGTATATATCTTGTTGTCATCCTTTAATTCCATATATTTGAGTCTTAGGATGTGTGGGGCGTGTTTCGAATAGGTGGGTTAAGTTTTGGTCTCAAATGTTGTTGCCCAAGTTTTTAGTGATCCGCTCGAGCGGGTCCCTTTACGCTCGAGCGGAGTTTGCACACCTTCAGTAGTTTGTTCGTCTGCAAAAGTACTGCAGATGTGTTTTTCACGCTCGAGCGGATTTCCTTACGCTCGAGCAGGTCGCGCTCGAGCGGTCCTCTTGGCGCTCGAGCGGGTGTTCATTGTCTGTAAAAGTACTGGGAGATGGTAATCTACGCTCGAGCGGGCCTTCCTTTGCGCTCGAGTGGGTGTAATTTGTTTTTGTGTCTTGGCGCTCGAGCAGGTCCAGTTTTTGTGCTTGACGCTCGAGCGGACTAGTCGTATATCAGATGACAGCTGGGTGATTTTAAATCACTTTTCACATTTCCTTTCTCTCTCTTACTTTTCTAAACCCTCTTTTGAGAGCTCCTCTCTCTAGAATATACCTTCTCTCTAGGGATTGATCTAGCTTGAGTGATCTACTCCCTAAGTGTCTTTGCAAAGAGTGTGGAGCTTGGCTTGGGCTTCTTATCAATCCGAAAATCTTGGGTTTTCGAGCATTTCAAGATTTCTTCATCATCTCCTTTGAGTTTCATCACTTGAGGTAGGGATAACTACTCATTTTTATGAGCTTTAACCTAGATATTGAGTTTTTTGTATAAATGGTTTGATTTGGGAAGTTACGGTTTGAAATGTGTTATATTGTAAAGAGGGGTTTTGGTTCTTTTGATTCAAACACATGTGTTTTGGGTCTAAAAAGGAGGTTATTGATTGTTGTTGATAATATTTGGGCCTTTGGGACAATATTGAGAAAAATAGGGAAAATGCCATGTTTGGGTATATTTGGGTCATTAGTGTAATTAATGACATTTATTATGGAAATGTGAAATTAAGTTGGAAATAATGTAATTGACTCATTATGAGATAGAATGGTGGAGTTGGAATCATTAATCACTTACCTTAGAAATTGTTGATAATTTATCTGTTGGATGTAATTATTATCTGTTTAGAAATAATTGCTTTGAGCTATCGGTGGAGGATAGTCTTGATTGTTGTAGACAATGCATGATGATTAGGCGAACTAAAACTAATCAATTGAATATGTCATCGAATATGACAATTGGAACGATACATCGAATCTATGTATTAATTGGTTATGTATATGATGTGTGTTTATATACATTGTATTGTGTGGGAGGAGATAGGGGATGTACTCCACGGTTTAGGGGAAGATAGGGATGAACTCCTAAACCGGATTTTATTTGAGAGGAGATAGGGGATGGACTCCATTGATACAACAATTATGTGTATCTATTGAAGTGTTGATACAGCAAATATGTGTATCTTTTGAAGTATTGATACAGCGAATATGTGTATCTATTGTGAAATATGGAAGTGTTTTATGTGTTTTTGATACAGCAAACATGTGTATCTTTTGTGAAGTATGGGAGTATTGTCGATATGAGTTATAGTCTCATTAATTTATTGGCCAGGTTCTGAGCCTTACTCATAAATTGAGAACTGGATAAGTAGTGGAAAATGGAATGAAACATGGACGTATTTGTTATGAAATTGAAATGGATTATGAATTGATTTATGTGGGTTAAACATTTATTAAATGCCAATGTTTTAGTTTTTGCTCATATTATGTTTAGCATATCTCTATTGGGCGTTGGCTCACCCTATATGGAACATCCTTTGCAGGTACAGGTGTTATGCCACCTCCAAGGACGTAGCTTGGGAGGCTTGAGGATGTTAGACTCTTTTGTTTATTTTTGTTGTATTACATGTACATCAAGCCAAGGGCTTATTTTATATAGAGTTAATACTCTCTTTTTGTAACATTGAGAACTGGATAAGTAGTGGAAAATGGAATGAAACATGGACGTATTTGTTATGAAATTGAAATGGATTATGAATTGATTTATGTGGGTTAAACATTTATTAAATGCCAATGTTTTAGTTTTTGCTCATATTATGTTTAGCATATCTCTATTGGGCGTTGGCTCACCCTATATGGGACATCCTTTGCAGGTACAGGTGTTATGCCACCTCCAAGGACGTAGCTTGGGAGGCTTGAGACTGTTAGACTCTTTTGTTTATTTTTGTTGTATTACATGTACATCAAGCCAAGGGCTTATTTTATATAGAGTTAATACTCTCTTTTTATAACCAAGTGTTGACTTGGAAAGTTGTAAGCCTATAGGGCATTTACTTTTGTTGTCAATATGTAATACCTGTTGTAAGAATACTCTGATGATTATAATATGAAATCTCATTTTCTTATCGTGATTGTATGATATTATGGGTTTATTATTGAGGGCGTTACAACTTGGTATCAGAGCGTACCGGGTTTGAATACCTTGGGTACGTGGGAAGTGATTAGTATCACAATAGGTTTGTCTCGCTTGTTAGAAACTTAGATGTAGTGTTATATGCTTATATGATAACATGTTTACGTGACTACTTGGGTATGGGATTTAGTTTCTAGGATGTTGATTGGATCCTTGGGTTTCTGTGAGTCTTGTTGGAAAAGCACTTGATCAATGCTGTTTCTAACCGGAACTCTATTAACGCCTCGGGACTATCATTATCCAGAAATGAAATTCGTAGGTGCTTATTTGATTATGTGCTTACGTGGAATGAATTAAAGTTGTCCAATGCATTAGGATGCGAGTGTTATAACTTCGACACATTTGTGAATGTGCTAAGATTCTTCGTTACCTTTATTAGGATGTCAGGACGAGGACGTGGGGGTAGGCGTGGTAGGCCTAGGAGGCAGGAGATGCCTATACCGGATGAGGTTCTGGTGCAGCAGGAGGGTGTTGGTCAGGCCAATGTGGCTGAGCCAGTAGGTAAGCAGGCCATGGGCGCCTTAGCTTGTGAGATAGCAGGAGCTTTAAGGGAATCCATGGGCATTCTCAGAGCTGAGAATCCAATTCAGGCCCAGATTGTTAATGTAGGGCCTTCTTTTCTAAAGAGAGAGTTCTTCCTGTCAAATCTGGACGGGGGGTGATTCGAAAGAGCCACTTAAGGCAGATGAATGGCTCGAACAGATATGAAGACATTTGAGATGCTTGGCATCGAAGACGGGGCTTTAAAGGTGACCTTGGCATCTTTCCAACTTAAGGGGGATGCGGGTTAATGGTGGAAGTTCATGAGGTGTCGTATTGGAGGGACATGTGAGGCCTTTATAGATGCTTTCCAGGAGAAGTTCTTATCTCCAGCTATCAGGAAGAAGCTGAGGGACCAGTTTTGTCTACTTAAGCAGCTGAGTTCTTCAGTGGCCGAGTTTGAGGCCGCTTTTACTAGTTTGTCCAGGTTTGCACCTGAGCTTGTGGCGTCTGAAGAACGTCGTTGTATTGAGTTTGAGAGGAAGTTGAGGCACGGGCTTAAGATGAGAGTTGTGGGGTCTATGACTCGGGAATATGGGCGTCTTATAGATGCTGCAGCCCATATGGAGATTATGATGCAGAAGGAGGAGGAGAGGCAGAGAGGCTCCAAGAGGAGTCAGGATGGTCAGGGGAATGGTAGGAGGCAGAGGGGTTCTAACCCTCAGCAGTCCCAGGGTGCTTTTGCTAGATCGACCTTTCCAGTGCCGAGTGCAAGTTCTGGGAGAGGCAGTCAGGGAGACGTTACTTGTTACAAGTGTGGTTAGCTAGGCCACAAGTCTCCAGCTTGCCAGCAGAGGGGAGGAGGGCAAAAAGCAGCTTCATCTTTGGCTCGACCTCAGGGCCAAAGTCAGGGCAGAGGCCAGCCGCTCTCTTGCTACCAGTGTGGTCAGGTGGGGCACCTGAAGAGGTATTGCTCGTAGTTGAGTGGCACTTCTGGTGCGTCTAGTTCAAGGCAGACGCAGAGCCTTCAGCCAACACAGTCAGTTCAGGCCTCGAGGACCAATCAGGGGGCTTCATCGTCTCAGTCTGTGCAGCAGTCTTTTGCTCCTAGGGGTGAGCAGGTAGATCAGGGGCCTACAGGGCGCGTGTATGCTGTTACCGCGCAGGATTTAGTGCTGGCTCCATCTGTTGTGAGAGGTACCTTTTTGTTTTGCAACTCGGTTGCCAATGTGTTGATTGATACGGGTGCATCTCAATCCTTTATATCTGCTGCATTTGTATCTGTTTTGGGGCTAGAGTTGGCATAGTTAGCATCTCCCATATGTATAGTATCACCTGTTGGGGGTGAATTGATTTTGAAACAAGGCTCTAGAGGGTGCGATATAGAGGTTGCCGACCGCCGGCTTCCATTTTCTTTTGTAGTTATGGTTATGTCGGGTTTTAATGTTATTTTGGGCATGGATTGGCTATCATCATACCGAGCAGTTATTGATTGTTACCGCCAGAGGGTCACAGTATGTACCTTGAGCGGGGATTGTTTCCATTTCTTGGGGGATCGGGTTGGTAGTGTGTTGCCACCGGTGTATGATTCGCGATGGCGGAGTGAGCTTAGTGGTCTTCTCGCTAGCTTTATGAGTGGTGAGTGTGATGAGACCCAGACTGTATTGCCAAGAGTGGTTTGTGAGTACTCGGACGTCTTTCCCGAGGACCTTGTCAGCTTGCCACCACATCGGGAGATTGAGTTTTCCATTGATTTAGCGCCCGGCACGGCGCCGATTTCTATGGCACCTTACCGTTTTGCTCCAGTCGAGTTGAGTGAATTGAAGATTCAACTCCAGGAGTTGCTGGATAAGGGCTTTATTCGTCCTAGTGTTTCGCCGTGGGGAGCACCGGCCCTCTTTGCTAAAAAGAAAAATGGTGCCTTGAGACTTGTATTGATTACCGAAAGTTGAATCGGGCTACGGTTAAGAATAAGTACCCTATGTCCCGTATAGATGATCTGTTTGACCAGTTGAAAGGGTCCCGTTGTTTCTCTAAGATAGACTTGAGATTGGGCTACCATCAGTTGAGGGTCAGGGAGGAGGATATTCTGAAGACGGTATTCCGTACGTGGTATGGCCACTATGAGTTTCTGGTGATGCCATTTGGGCTCACCAATGCACTGGCAGTATTTTATGGATTTGATGAACCGGATCTTCCGGGAATTCTTAGATCGTTTTGTAGTCATTTTTGTGGACGATATTCTGATTTACTCATCGTCTGAAGAGGAGCACGAGGAACACTTGAGAGTGGTGCTTGAGTTGTTTAGAGCCCATAGGTTGTATGCCAAGTTCGGAAAGTGTGAGTTCTGGCTAAGAGAGGTCAAATTCCTAGGCCACGTGATTTCTGGAAAAGGGGTGTCTATTGATACATCCAAGATTGAGGCAGTACAAGATTGGGCACAGCCTAAGAGTGTTTTTGAGATCCACAGTTTTCTGGGATTAGCTGGGTATTACCGTCGGTTTGTGAAGGATTTCTTCAAACTAGCTTCGTCGTTGACTAGATTGACGAGGAAAGGGGTCAAATTCGTATGGGGTGAGACTTGTGAAAAGTCGTTCCAAGAGCTGAAAGTTAGATTGACCACTGCTCCGGTTTTGATTATTCCTGAGAGAGGTTTGGGTTATACGGTTTATTGTGATACCTCACGAGGGTTTGGGTTGTGTGTTAATGCAAGAGGGGAAAGTGGTAGCCTATAGCTCACGTCAGTTGAAAATACACGAGAGGAATTACCCTATACATGACCTAGAGTTGGCGGCTGTGATTTTCGCCTTGAAGATTTGGAGGCACTACCTGTATGGTGAGAGATTCGAGGTGTTCTCGGATCATAAGAGTCTGAAGTATCTGTTTACACAGAAAGACTTGAATTTGAGGCAGAGGAGGTGGATGGAGTTCATCGAGGACTATGATTTCGAGTTGCACTATCACCCGGGAAAGGCCAAAGTCGTGGCCGATGCCCTTAGTAGGAAATCCGTTAGCGATGTAGCTTGTATAGCCATCCGGAAGTGGGAGATGTTGGGCACACTTGGTGAGTTTGATTTGCTTTTGGGCGAATCCGTTGAGGCTGCGACCTTGTTTTTTGTTGTTGCGCAGCCTACATTTGTGACTCGAGTGTTAGAGGCACAGGGAGGTGACCTTGAGGTAGAACCCCTCCGAGAGAAGATCTCCAGTGGGAAGGTTGAGAAGGGTTTGACAGTGTATCCCGACCTGAGTGTGAGATACCGAGATTATCTGTTTGTACCGGAGTCTTGCCGAGAAGAGGTACTCCGAAAGTTTCACCATTCACGCCTTGCGGTGCATCCGGGAGGCACCAAGATGTATCGTGATTTGGGTAGCCAGTTTTGGTCGCGGGGTATGAAGAAGGATGTGGCAGTCTTTGTATCGAAGTGCCTTACTTGTCAGCAAGTGAAGGCCGAGCATCAGAGGCCAGCGGGTTTGTTACAACCCTTGCCTATTGCCGAGTGAAAGTGGGAGCATATCACTATGGACTTCGTTATAGGTCTTCCTAGGACTCAGCGGGGTAGTGATGCTACTTGGGTGGTTGTAGACCGGTTGACTAAGTCGGCGCACTTTATTCCTATGCGTGTGAGAGATTCGGTAGACCATCTTGCCGACTTGTATATTCAGGACATAGTGAGGTTGCATGGGGTCCCAGTGTCGATCGTCTCAGATAGAGATCCACGTTTTACTGCTAGGTTGTGGCAAAGTTTGCAGAGTGCCTTGGGTACTAGATCGACCTTTAGTATGGCTTATCATCCTCAGACTGACTGGCAGTCCGAGCATACTATTCAGATCCTTGAGGATATGCTTCGAGGTTGTGTCCTTGACTTTAGTGGGTCATGGGAGAGGTACTTGCCCTTGGTGGAGTTCGCCTACAACAACAGTTTTCAGTCGAGTATCGGTATGGCACCGTTTGAGGCCTTGTATGGCCGACCGTGTAGGTCTCCAGTTTGTTGGGCCGAGGTGGGTGATGCACCTTTGTTGGGCCCAGAGTTGGTGAGGGAAACGGAGTTGGTTCGGGAAACGACGGAGAAAGTTGAGCTTATCCGTAAGAGACTCGTTACCGCCCAGAGTCGTCAAAAGTGTTATGCCGACCGTAGGAGGAGGCCTTTGGTATTTGAGGTGGGTGATCATGTTTTCTTGAAAATATCACCTACGCGGGGATTGTTGAGATTTGGTAAGAGTGGGAAGTTGTCCCCTCGGTTTATTGGCCCTTTCGAGATCCTTCAGAGGATTGGCGAGGTTGCTTACCGTTTGGTCTTGCCGCCGCAGTTGTCCCGAGTGCATGACGTGTTTCATGTTAGTATGCTTCGGAAGTACGAGCCAGATCCGTCCCATGTATTGGATTGGACTGACTTGGAGGTTGACGAGGATATCTCGTATGAGGAGAGACCGGTTCGGGTCTTGGATAGGCGGGATCAAGTCTTGCGAGACAAGACCATTCCCTTGGTGAAAGTTTTGTGGAAACATCACGGAGTGGAAGAAGCCACTTGGGAACGTGAGCTGGATGTCCGTGAAAAGTATCCGGACTTGTTTGTTAATGTTTAACCATATAATGGGAATTTTGTAATATTGATAAACTTTAAGAGCATGGATTATGCCTTAAGTTGTAAAACATTGTAAATGTTTTGGTTTATGGAAATATATTTTGGAACTTGCCTTAAAATGGAAGTTAATTTTAACTTTGTATATGTTAATGATATTTTAGAAATGCAAAGGTATTGTTGGCATTGAATATGTTTTGAGATGCATGTTGATAATGCATGTTGGAGATTATATAGAAGTTGCCTCTTGAATAGAGATGGAATGACCAGTAATGGGTCAAGTTGTTGAATTTTGCATTGTATTAATGTTGGTAATTGAGAAATCATGTTTTTCAAAAACTTGTACTTAATTTCGGGGACGAAATTCCTTAAGGGGGGAAGGTTATAGCGATCCTGGTTCTTCCTCCTTTGATTGTTGTATTCCGGACTTAGGTTCCGTGGAGTTGGTTGTTGTATATATCTTGTTGTCATCCTTTAATTCCATATATTTGAGTCTTAGGATGTATGGGGCGTGTTTCGAACAGGTGGGTTGAGTTTTGGTCTCAAATGTTGTTGCCCAGGTTTTTAGTGATCCGCTCGAGCGGGTCCCTTTACGCTCGAGCGCAGTTTGCACACCTTCAGTAGTTTGCTCATCTGCAAAAGTACTGCAGATGTGTTTTGCACGCTCGAGCGGATTTCCTTACGCTCGAGCGGTCCTCTTGGCGCTTGAGCGGGTGTTCATTGTCTGTAAAAGTACTGGGAGATCGTAATCTACGCTCGAGCGGGCTTTCCTTTACGCTCAAGCGAGTGTAATTTGTTTTTGTGTCTTGGCGCTTGAGCGGGTCCAGTTTTTGTGCTTGACGCTCGAGCGGACTAGTCGTATATCAGATGGCAGCTGGGTGATTTTAAATCACTTTTCACATTTCTTTTCTCTCTCTTACTTTTCTAAACCCTCTTTTGAGAGCTCCTCTCTCTAGAATGTACCTTCTCTCTAGGGATTGATCTAGCTTGAGTGATCTACTCCCTAAGTGTCTTTGCAAAGAGTGTGGAGCTTGGCTTGGGCTTCCTATCAATCCGAAAATCTTGGATTTTGGAGCATTTCGAGATTTCTTCATCATCTCCTTTGAGTTTCATTACTTGAGGTAGGGATAACTACTCATTTTTATGAGCTTTAACCTAGATATTGAGTTTTTTGTATAAATGGTTTGATTTGGGAAATTAGGGTTTGAAATGTGTTATATTGTAAAGAGGGGTTTTGGTTCTTTTGATTCAAACACATGTGTTTGGGTCTACAAGGAGGTTATTGATTGTTGTTGATAATATTTGGGCCTTTGGGACAATATTGAGAAAAAGGAGAAAAATGCCATGTTTGGGTATATTTAGGTCATTAGTGTAATTAATGACATTTATTATGGAAATGTGAAATTAAGTTGGAAATAATGTAATTGACTCATTATGAGATAGAATGGTGGAGTTGGAATCATTAATCACTCACATTGGAAATTGTTGATAATTTATCTGTTGGATGTAATTATTATCTGTTTATAAATAATTGCTTTGAGCTATCGGTAGAGGATAGTCTTGATTGTTGTAGACAATGCATGATGATTAGGCAAACTAAAACTAATCAATTGAATATGTCATCGAATATGACAATTGGAATGATACATCGAATCTATGTATTAATTGGTTATGTATATGATGTGTGTTTATATACATTGTATTGTGTGGGAGGAGATAGGGGATGTACTCCACGGTTTAGGAGAAGATAGGGATGGACTCCTAAACCGGATTTTATTTGAGAGAAGATAGGGGATGGACTCCATTGATACAGTAATTATATGTATCTATTGAAGTGTTGATACAGCAAATATGTGTATCTTTTGAAGTATTGATATAGCGAATATGTGTATCTATTGTGAAGTATGGAAGTGTTTTATGTGTTATTGATATAGCAAACATGTGTATCTTTTGTGAAGTATGGAAGTATTGTCGATATGAGTTATAGTCTCATTAATTTATTGGCCAGGTTCTGAGCCTTACTCATAAATTGAGAACTGGATAAGTAGTGGAAAATGGAATGAAACATGGACGTATTTGTCATGAAATTGAAATGGATTATGAATTGATTTACGTGGGTTAAACATTTATCAAATGTCAATGTTTTAGTTTTTGCTCATATTATGTTTAGCATATCTCTACTAGGCGTTGGCTCACCCTATATGGGGCATCCTTTTCAGGTACAGGTGTTATGCCACCTCCAAGGACGTAGCTTGGGAGGCTTGAGGATGTTAGACTCTTTTGTTTATTTTTGTTGTATTACATGTACATCAAGCCAAGGGCTTATTTTATGTAGAGTTAGTACTCTCCTTTTGTAACCAAGCATTGACTTGAAAAGTTGTAAGCCTATAGGGCATTTACTTTTGTTGTCAACATGTAATACCTGTTGTAAGAATACTCTGATGATTGTAATATGAAATCTCCTTTTCTTATCGTGATTGTATGATATTATGGGTTTATTATTGAGGGCGTTACAATATTCATTAATTAAGTCCATTTACAAATAACATTTCATCCTTGGATGAAATGATGAATAATTAAATATACATATTCCCTCTTGTTATACAACAATGACATTTACATACAAATGAAAGAAATGCTCTAAGGCTTACAATAAAAGGAGGGGATACTACTCTTTACAAAAAAAAAAAAAAAAAAAAAAAAAAAGACACAAAAAAATTTTTTTTCACTAATTTTGGGGGGCAAATTTTTTAAGGGGGGGGGGGTAATAGCGACCCGGGGTTTCCCCTTGTTGTATATTGATCCGGACATGTGTCCGTGGATGTTGGTAGTTGATCATTA